>JAHOYR010000009.1:6878991-7024861 GCA_023213295.1 Bruguiera hainesii
CCACGAGTTGGCTGTTGTTGGGGTTAGTGATATCATTATTATTCCACACACCAAGAACAGGGCTGCAAAGACTGAAATGTTGTCTAGCGTAGCCATCTTTTAGTAATTGTTCCACAAGCTTCGTGTTGAACTTCCGCAATGAATCTCTTGAAATGATTGTGAATAGCGACCCAGAAGAATTTATAAATTCTTAGTTGTATTTTAATAAATTCATAATTCAATAATATTTAATTTTTTTCTTAAATATTGAGGTTTTTCTTATTTCAATTTTGTATAATTTAATGATTCTTTATTTTTTTTTTTATTTTTACTTACTTATAATAACTTTTAATTAAACAGACAATAAATAAAAAGTAATAAAAAATTATCATTTTATAAGGGTGTAATAGAAAAATAATTTTTAATAATATAACAAATCTAAATAAAAATAATTATTGTTAAATTTTTTAAAAATATTAATTATTTAATATATTAAAATATCTTAATTAATAATATTAAATATTTTTAAATAATATTTTTATTAAAAATTTAATTATTATGTGATTTAATTAATAAGTACAAAATTTATATATAAAAAATAAAATATACTTTCAAAAATTAATGTGAGAATAGTACATAAAATTAAAATTAATAAAAATATATATAAAAGATAAATACTCAATAATCACATATACTTTCTTTTAAGAGAAATTACTTTTTATTTTATTCATGATAACTAAATATAATAAGAAAATAATTATGAACTTTAATACAAAAAATTGTGTTTTAGTAATTTAATTATTTCTAAAGAAAATAATAAATTTTCAATCAATTAAATTGTAATTTTTTTTGGTTAACAATTAAATTCTAATTACAAATAATAATAATAATAAAATATAACTAATTACATGATATTTTTTTTTAAAATATGATATTTTTGTAATATTCTTATAAATTAATTATTTATTTTATATGATAATTACTATTATACATTAGATGTTACAGTTAGATGTAATATATTATTAATAAAAAAATAAGATATTTCAAATTTGTGTTAAAATTTGATACAAATTAATTTTACTTTTTCAAAAAATATTGAAGCTTTCAACAATTACGTTTACCAAACTTATGCCAAACTTATGTTTTTCTTCACGAAGTTGCTATTAACAACTCCTTAAACCGCATTAAGCATTCACTCAAACTATACAAAATCACCAGAGTATTGATCAATGGTCTCGGTTGGAGCACATACTTCTCTTCCTCGACATTTGATTGACACTGTACTCAATTTCATCCTTATTCTTATTCAAATGACATGTAAACAATTGTTGTGTAGCCATGAGAGATTCTCTCTTCCAGCACTTTTTCATTTTTCTTTCTTGGAGTCGTTGCCAATCACATGGTTTCCTCTCGCCTTGTGCTTTTTCAACGCAAAATAATCTTAGAATAGGGCATAAGCCATAAAAAAAAAAAAAAAAAAACTAATCTTAAATCTTTTTAATTTTTGTAATGTAATTTTGTGCTTTTAAAATTTTTATTTTATTCCTCAATATTTTTATTTTATTCCAATTTAAAATAATTTTGAATAAAAATCAAGTAAATTAAAAAAATTTCAAAAAAATTAAGACTAAATTAAAAAATATTTAAAGATTTAAAATTGATTTGAAAATTTAAATACATTAAACATACATAATTCTATCAACTTATATACATTCCATATAATCAACATACAAAATTAATAATTTGACCCTTTTTTTTGTCAAAATTTATCCTGGATTGAAATGAAATAAGAATATTTATAACTAAAATAGAACAAACTTTAAAAATAAAAAATTACACTGTTAACATTTTAAAAATTTAAGGCAAATTTTATGCTTAACCCTTTCGAATGGACATTCCAACATCCGAGACTTCAGTGCCTTAGGATGGACATTGAATAGTCGTGAGTTTGGTGAGCTGCAATACCTGTGAGACAGCAAAGATTCAACGATTGTCAAGTCACATCTCAGCTTGAATATTCTGATGTCTAAATCAGAAAAAAAAAAAAAAAAAAAAAGGTCAATTTGGTTAAGTTTCCCCATCAACCATTGCTAAATGTACCAACTCTACTGATCCATCGAGATCAATGGGCCTAATCTAATTATAATTATATTAGATCCAAGTGAAGGAATTTTATTGCTATATTATAATTATTATATTATTCAAATTGACACTTCAATACAGATAATTAAAAACAACTTTAATCTATTGGGAAACAGAAAAGTTGTTGGCTCAGTCACAGAAAATTACTTTCTAAAAATCTTTTGTGTGATAGAGAACTTGACCCTTCAAATTTAGGAGATCAGGTGAGAAGCTAAAGAACCTGAACATGCGCAATCCAAGAGTGAACAAAATTATAATTATACAATGATCAGGGACAAGAAAGCACATAAAAAAAATGACAAGAGATGCTGGAAAAACCTCAATTGCCAATAATTTCAGACAGGGATATTGTTGATAGAGCTGATTTTCTGAAAGATTAAAAATGTTAAGGCCAGGCAATTTGGATTAAGATATTCTTTACATCAATCAAGTAAAGCACAAAAAAATACGAGAGTCATGGGAACAAGTTATCCTAGATGAGCCAATTTGGCAATTTTATATATATATAATTGGAAACAAATCCTACACAATAAAATTTCCCAGAACTACCTTATTCTTAACCCTGGCAGTGCCAATCATAGGACGGGACTACACCTCAAATTCTCTAGATAACAATCAATTGTAACATATCTCACAGATGGAAACAGAACTAGAAATAGGATGTTTATCCCAAAGAACTAGAGTGAACATCAGAACCACAAGAAAAGAAAAATGCAAGGGAGGTAAAATGCAAGCATAGTCAAAATCAACAATACACCACATTTTGTGGAGTTTCACGATCTGAAGAAAAGGAGATGGTTTTCCAGAAAATTGGCATACCAAAATCAGTGTATTACATCTTTGGTGCATGAAAAAATTCTGCATATTCAGAACGCCCACATTCTATCTTATGAAGTGACAACACCAGAGGTCTCTGTGTAACAATCCCTATAAATAAAAACGGGTTTGACTAGTAACAGACCAATGTTATATCAAAGAAGACAATTGCTTGCCACTGCTGGCACGCCTTAAATGAATTGGATAACTGTGATGATGATCTCACTTCAAATTTAAAGCAATAGCTAATGGTGCATTGCAAAACTGTATCTCCATTTGACTACTTAGAAAATGCTAGACAAAGTAAACATTATACTACTGAGGACCAGCAGAAGCAATAGGCAAAATTCCACTAAGCAACCCCGTAGATGTACATCACTGTACAAAAGCTCATACAAACTCAATGCTGTGATTTGAATTAGCTTTTTATTTCAAGGGCATCCAAAACCAACCATAAACAGCAATATCCAACATTTGATATCTTTTCCCTTCTCTCCATTTAACAAATCAAAACAAGTCTACCATTTAGATATGCAAAGAACAATGTCAGTCAAAGACTGCGACAATCACTACGTCCACAGAGGCAAGAAATCTCTCCCCACCTCACCTTCCAACACCGAAGATTTTCCAGAACTCCACATTTCCACCAAAAGAAAGCCAACAACTTTCAATAGATGAACCTATAAAAAAAAATCCAAAAATAGCAAGAACATCCCCACCCGAAAAATACAAGAAGAAGAACCCCAATTCCTGACCCCCAAAAAGTCCAACACGAAAACGGTCAAGAAACAACAATACACAAAGCACAAGCCGTGACCCCAGAAGGTCAAAAATCAAGAATGTATCTATAAAGAAAGAGATACAGAGAGAGAAACCTGGCCACCAACAACAGTAAACAGAGGGGAGGGTCTCCTGGAGAGACATTACCTCACCACCATGATCGCCCAAAACAGTGCAGGCTCTTTGGATTCTGTTGACCAACCCAATCAAGCTCTGCATTGTTGACTCTAAGCGCAACAAAAGAAAAAAGAACGTATCTTTACGGTACAATGTGTGTATTTTTGTGGATAAATAAAAAAATGAAGAAGAATTTTGAGGTAAGATCAAGTAAGATTTGGATCAAAAAAGGGTTTGCAAGGAACATTGAATCGAAAGAGTGGCAATAACGGCAGGTAGGAGAGGGATGGCTCCAAGGCACCGACATTTCAATTATTTTTTGGAGTTTTTCTCCCATGGGTTTTATTTCAATTTTAATTTATACCTTAAAATTTTTGTAATTTTTGCATTTAGTAATTGAGATTTTTGTTAAATTTTATTAATTTTAAAATTTAAATTTTTTAATTATAAAATAAAAATAATAATAATAATCATTATGAATCAAAAAAATTTAAATTTTGGAATATTTAAATTTTATAATACTTTTTAGAATTAAAAGGAATCTTTAAAATTAATAATATTAAGAGAGAAGGAAATAATGAAGGCGTCAGGAGCATGGCAAACTTCAGGATTAATGAAAGAACCTTCATCTAACCATGAAAATTGAAAAATGATACTTGTATGTAATATTTTTTTCTACATTTCTTTTTCGTATTCTTAAATAATGGTAATTTAAATAGTGCTGACCCCCGATCCACTTGGTATTTACTATATTTGTTTTAAGAGAAAATTTAAATAACAATATTTAAAGAACAATGCAATAGAAACAAAAATTATAAACTAATTTCTTTACATTTATTTTTACCAATAAATATAATTAAATATAAAAAAATTAATTAGGCTATCTAACACTGCTTTCTTTATGGGGATTCTCCTACCCGTTTTGTTCTTCTGCGTTGGCTCTTTCTGAATTCTCGTTATACAGACTTCTCCAGGAAAAAGAACGATTTTCTTTTACAAGATTCTGTGGCATTTATCATGTTTCGGTATTAAGATTAAAGGCTAAGGATCTTGGAATGTCTTTGGGGGCAACCATGTTTCAAATCAATTCTCTTATTTGCCTACACAAAGTAAAACCAAGAAAGAGGCCATTGAAGTAGAAAAGCTCAAGGAAACCATTTAATCGACCTGCAGTAGATCCATAACAATAAAATAGACTGTAGAGGAATAACACAACCACGGGATCTAAATTTGATGTGTTTGCAAATATATATTAACAAACCTGAAGAAGGGACAACAATCACACTAGCTGCCAAGAGGTAAGACAACAAGAAAGCCGAATAAGATTACTGCCTATACAATCACAATCACTGCCCACTCGAAACAAAAACCTGACAGAATGTTAGCCCCGAGTCAATAATCTCCCTTTCATTCTTTTTCGTTGATCTCTATGCAGAGGAAGAATAACAGTCTACGTCAGAAGCATACCGATTTCTTAACCTCAAATACAGTTTCCTGAATTTACTCCTTTGCCAAATTTCGGTCAACACAGGCTCATCGGCATGCTGAGTTACAAGTTTGTAATCAATCATAGAAGGGGTAAAAATAAACAGAACAGAAAAACAAAGCCTCAGGAGATCTATTTCTCACTGATTCTGCCAGTGGAATTTATCGTTATTGGGTGCTGCGTGTCAAACCACCTCGTGCAACATTTCTGCAAACAGGGAGTACTTGTCATGTCTTCCATGTAACTGTGATAAACATAGTTCAAAAGGTGTGGTTCTGTGATGCATAGCTAAAAAACAAGTTATGATATAGATTGTCTCACGTAACTCTCAGAGAAAATCATTCACAGGTGAAACACTGGAATTCTAAATCATGATTTCAACCCTGAGCTCATAATGTGAAAGATTCACAGCAAATAGAACTTGTCGCTGCAATTTGAAAATTTAAATACTGGGATGTTGTCAACATCCACCTGAATATTTATCACCTTCTAGGAAATAAACAAGTATTCTCTTAGACCAACAAGGGCAAAAGAAGTCAGATTATTTTTGTATTTCATCAACCCAAACAAGTGTACAGATACCTCAATCCAGTCTCTGTGGGTGATTGTGATTGTTGGTGAAGACCATACAAAAAGAATATATCTCACAGTAGTTGAGTTTCAGGCTTTCAGCCTAGATCCTCAATTCTCTCACCATATGGAAAAGACATTTCCTAGGCATTCTACAGCATAAACTAAACTGGGCACCAATTTAATTAGCATAATTTGTGTTTGTACTGTGAATCCCTTCCCAGAAAATTTAAGGTGAGTCTGTTGTTGCTATGATCCCTTCACTAAGAAGAGATAAAGGCACCAATGAATGGCATTCACATTATGGGAAAACTAATGTAGTCCATAGAATGAATTCAAGGAACAGAAGGCAAAAAAAAAAAAAAGGGTACCGGAAGTACCTTCCAGGAAGCAGCTGAGTAGCACCTACAGGCCCTTTGGAATTACCAAACCGCTTTGCCCTATTCTCGTGTTCTTTCTCTACGCGCATGGCAGCAACCTCCTTCTCCATAGCAGCTACTTCTCTTCTCATCTTCTTTGCCTCAACTTCCATTGCCTTAGTTAACGTTTCTACTTTCTTTGCTAACATCTGGAAGATCAGCGATCACACAAAATCTATTAGCAGATGCTTAAATACTGCAAATGCAGCAAAGACAAGACAAGAATACAAACCTCAATTGCATCATCCTTATCTTTAAGGCTTTGATCTTTTTCATGACCAGCTTTCCTCAAAGATATGACCTCCTTTTGCAGTAAATCATATAGAATACCTGAAACACTATCCTCTGCATCTGCTGATTGGAACTCTGTTGGCTTGTTATCCAAATTCACTTTTCCAGGATTATGCATCTCAATGGTCTTGGTTACATCACAAGGCTGGTTGAATGAACGATTAGGACTAGCTCCATTTAAGAGAATTTTACTTCTTGTGCCTCCATCAAATGATTTTGAAGTTCCTTTAGCATGCTTGAGCACCATGCTAGAACCAGAAGACAAAGGTCTGAATGGTGATGTTGAAGTTTTCTTGGACAAAAAGCCATTGGAAGTCAATTTTGAGATGTTATCAACTCCACCTAGGGACTGACGACGTGATGACCCATTGCTTACACTTCTTCCCTCTACCACACCACGATAATTACTTGGAGTCCCTCTCAAGTTCTCCTCTAGCACTTTGAGTCGCAACTGATATTTCTCCTGCAAAATACAATAGCACAGATTAAATTCAGGGTCAGGAGAGCAAACACAAAAGAGCATGGACTCGGCAGGCACAAATGAATCATTACTTTCAACTGTGCTTCAGACTTCGCAGTTCGCTCAGTAATAGCAAGCTTGTCACGAAGTTGCTGCATTTCCCCCTATAATGCCAACATATTCATGTGGTAAGGACAGAAAAGATCAAAATCAAACCACACGGAAACTTTAGTCAAAGGAAAGGACTGTCAAAAAGAGTTGGTGGGAAGGAATAAATGACATATCAACATTAACCTGCAAAAATCTCCTTTCTTCAAGCCATTGTTTTACAGGCATCACTTTGTCATTAGCATCCTTCCATTCATTAGCTACTACTGTGGCTACTCTGTTTGCCGTGACCTTTGCACGGGCCAATTCCCGGTCCAGAGTTTTCCGTTCCTCCTGCAAAACATGGTAACATTTTCAGGGCTACCTACAAAGCATGACTGCAAATAAAGCCAAGATCTATCTTTAATATTGTATTAGACATTACATTCATCTCCAGAACTTTCCGCTGGTAATCCCTCACGGCATTTGCAGCTGCACCACCGGCGAGCACAGCCTCTTCAAGTTCCCTGACAGTCTGGGTAAGCTTTTCAACGTCGGCAACCTTTTGTCTATGCATTTTATCCAAAATTTTGTTTTCTTCCTAGTATAAACAAGCAGCAAATATATGAATCTGTTTGATTAGTTTACAGGAAAAGGGTCAGGTGCTGCAGGCATCTGACATACTGACACATCATCAGAAAGGGGCAGCATGCAAGCTCATTATACCTGGCAAATCTCTATCTGCTTCATTAACTCTTGATTCTTATTTTGGAGATCATCTACCATAGAGGCCTTGGCCAGGGCAGTTTGAACAGTCCTCTCAGCTTCCAGTAAAGCTGCCTCTTTTGATTTAGTCAGACGATCCAATGCTTTATTATCATCTTGAAGTTTTGCGATCTGAAAAGAGTAAGACAAACATTAATAATAAGAATAGTCACACAATTAATATTTACAATTCGTAAGACCAAATCATCATTAGAAGCTCAAGATAAAAAGCATACTTCTTGTCGTGCAAGCTTAAGCTCTGCCTCCAGAGGTGCAAGAATGGCCTCAATTGGAGGCATATCATCATCCTTCTGGGCAGCATGAACTCTTCGAAGAGTGGCTTCAGCCGCAAACTGAGCTGCCATGGATGCCTTCTTCTCATCATTGATTTTCTTGATTTCTAAATTCTGAAAATAATTTTAATTAAATGATGTGGCATTGCGCCAGAAGCAACCAGTAAAAATAATAGGATTTGACAGGGGTTCCAGAACATACTTTGCTCTCTAGAAGAGACTCAGTTAATTTCAGCTTCTCCTCCACCTTTGAGAGTTCTTCAGTAAGCTGCAGCATAACAAGAAGACACAAGAACAAAATAGGATCAGTTTGAATCACATAATATTATGAATAGTACTAAACTAGAATATGTGAAATAAAAGGCAACAGAAGGAACTCTGCAAATTACAGTTCACTTAGTCCAAAACCACACGATGAAGTCACACATTAAGTGATCCAAACAAAGTTCTTAAAGCAATAAAAGTAAAACACCATAGTGAAATTTTAAACCATTGAATGAAAAGGTCAACTTCAGACGAAGGGGGCAAGCATTCAAAGAGAAAATTAGCGTGAGGCAAAATTTCAAACTACATAGAAAACTATTCAGTGAGTACTTTAGCATCCATACAGATCACTTTACCGAAAGAAAGAACAGCACCAAAATTAGTTTCCATGAGCATTAAATAACTCCATTCCTCTTACATGAAAATTCAAACAGCACAATCCATAGGGAAGGCCGAAGCAAGAAGGAAAAATAAGAAACCATGGACAAAGTAATGGTAAGCAAGTATATATATATATCCTCTTAGCTGATAGTTGTCAGGATAGTGAGATAGCCAAGCAACAAAGAACCCACCCTAACCCGGACACCAAAATAAAAAAGGAATTTCTCTTTTTCTTCAAACCAAGTAAAAGCTAAATTCAAAGCTATACAGACAGTTAAAAAGAATCCCCATTTTCCCACTAGCCAAACTGAACTGCAAAATGAGATCCATTCAAACTTAAAACAAAAATAAGAAATAAATTCACATCAAATAAAGCAACTACTGTCAATGACAATGAAAATCAACAATTCATGGAGCACAAATTATCCTCATTAAATAAACATTAATTAAACTAATTTACGAAAGAAAGGTAAACCTCTTCCACAGCCTTCTCTCTCAGCCGCTCAGATAACTTCAAGGCTTTGATCTCCGCATTCGCTTCTCCTAACTCTCTTTCCTTATCTACACCCAAAAAAATAAAAAAATAAAAAAAAATCCAAAAAAAAGTAATTAAATAAATATAAAAATAAATATCTCCATAGCAAAAACCAAACCAAATCCAGCTGAAAAAACCACTAGATCGAACCACATTCAGACCTCTAACTTCATTCTCGAGCCGATTGAGCTCCACCTTAACCGGATCCGAACCATGCAGCAGCGTCATGAACTCATTCTCCGAGTCGAAGCTCGGCCGGACCAAAGTCCGCCTCCTCGACGAGTTCTTCGCAGCTTCCTTGAACGATCCCGACAACGTCAGAGGCTGCGCCATCGGCGGAGCTCCATTCACCTCCCCCACCGCCACCGTCCCCTCGCCGGAAACCGCCTCCATCTCCGATCCGATCCTCCTTTCCCCCCTCTCTCTCTCTCTCTCTAACCTCACATCCAAATGCACCGCCAAGATCCAAATGTAAACTCCTACCTCAGCTACACTTCTTCAATATCCCTCAATTCAAACAAACAAAAAACCTATAGATACATCAATACATACATACATACATACATATGTATGTATGTATATAGAGAGAGAGGAAAGTGGTTTTAGTTTTTTCTTTTTTTTGTGCTTTGTTTTATTTTCTCTCTCTCTGGGTTTCAAGATTTGAGTGTGATATGAAGCCAAAACCCCTTGGCAAATGTAAAGATCAAGAACCACTGTTCCTTGTTCTTGTTCTTTGTTTCTTAAAATCAGATCAGTGACTTATAGAGAGAGCTGCTTGTGGAGAGAGATAGAGAGAGAGAGAGAGAGAGTGTGTGTGGTCCTTTTAGTGTTAATTTGCCAATTCTTCTCTCACTAAAAGGGATTGGTGGTGGTGATGTGAAACCTCTCTATCTCATGTCTCCATTGAGACAGTGTGTGCATAGGTAATAGTGTTTTTTTTTTTTTTGTTTTTCCTTCTCTTTCTTACAACTGATAGGTGTCCTGTTGTCCCCTACTTGCTAATAATATTTCCATCATTTTGATTGGGATTTTTGAAATATTTTGTGTGGGAAAAAATACAAAAAGTCTTTTTTGTTTGAAACACAATGTATTAGTGAAGCTGGCAAGCATGCTTTTGAGTGTTTTGGTTTGATTTGATTTGATTTGTTTGATTGCTATACCCTAATCAGAGGCTATTATTAATTAATTGCTTTGTTACATTCTTTTTCTTGTTGTTTGTTCTGTTTTCTTTGTTTTTTTTTTTCCTTCTTTCTTTTAACTACAAGGTTTACCAGTCAGTAGTGGCAAGGATAAGCAGGGGAGCGTATTGCGCATGAGTAGGCGTATTTTAGCTGTCTTGGCGCTGGAATGATCGATGGCGTCTCCTTGAAGTAAGAATTAGGAAATTTCCAAGCCTATATTCTCGCGATTTGTCTGGGTTCTGTTGAACGCTATTTGAATCAATAAAATATATATATACTAAACACAAAAAATAAACACAAATAAAGATACGATTTATTATAATTTTTAATTATAATTAATTATTATATATAAAATATATATTAATTATAAATAAATTTATATTTATATATACACATCCATTTTTTATATAAAATTCTTTGAATTAATTAGTTGTGATATTAATGTTTTGTTCCTGAAAAAAAAATTGATAAGTGAGTATTTTACGTAATTTCTCTTTATTTTGATAGAAAAAAAATATTTATTTTGAGGATAATTTTTTCGAATAAAATAAGTTTTTTTATTAATATGCACTAAAATAGCATAATCATGTCATGCGAACAAATTATATTAGATTCAAGATCCCATTTTTCTTAAGTCAAAATTAAAATCTGCAATTCATACAAATATGAGAAATTTGGATTTATGTTCAATTGTTCTTTAAACTTATAAAAAAAAAAGATGCATACGTAGATAATGTCTAAAAAGATTGTGTCAATGTAAAAATTGGAAAAGTTAAATAAAATTATTATCATCCCTCATGAAGAGACTAGCAATTTGCAGGTTAATTAATAGTAAGTTTTCTTTTTATTGTGTTATTTAGGAATAATTATATTTTAAGCCAAATAGCCAATTAGAGCCGATTGTTCGAATGTTTATTTAAATTACTTTAAAGTAAGTATTTTTAGTCTTTAAATGTTAAGTTAAAGTTATCTGAAATTTAATAATAAATTTATAAATTTAATATTTTATTTTATTTTAATATTTTAAAATATTAAATTTATGTAATTTTAATTGTATATTATTTTTTTTATATTAAATTTTTAATCATAATTTAGTTATTCATATTTAAAATCTTAATACTATCATTGTTAAGTAAAGGCGGCGTGAACTTTCAACATCATGGCTTTTGAAGCGATTATGTGAGTTCAATCAATGTCTCTTTAATGGGGGGGTGCTCCTTGGAGCATCTTTTATAAAACCTCCAAATTGATTCATTATTAATGATAAAATAAAACACATAATATGCCCTTAAATAGGCTAAGTTTGTTCGGCCCTTTTCTTTTTTTTTTTTTTTTTGTTTTTTCTTTGAAGAAATTGTCTTATTAAATGCTCAAGCATTTGAAAAAAAACAAAAAAAACTGCTAAATGCCCACAAAAGGTCACGTCTATGCAAAACAATGACACACTAAAATTAAAAAATAAAAAATAAACAAATCTAATCTTAATGAAAATATTAAAGAAAATAATTCATTGAAACTTAAGGAGGAGCTGCCGTGCCAAGTCGGAAGGGCTAATCCTAGGTTTTGACTTTGGGAAACTTAGGGAGGAGGTTATTAACTCTTCGAAGAATGACGAGAATTCTGGTTCAAACGTCTCAGGCTTTTTTTTTTTTTCTGAGCTGTAGGTAGCGGAAACCGTATCACAGACTTTTCCCATATAACAAGAATGGAATCTTTATAGTTTTTCGATTTAAAATAAATAAAAAAAAACAGAATCTAAATCATTGACGGACAAGTTTAGTTGTAGACACAATGTTTAGTAGAATTATGTAAATATAATGTAGTTTCTGCTGTATATATAGGAGTGTTTAAACAAACTAAAAAATTTAATTAATTAATAAAATCGAATCGAATTGAATTAAATTAAACTTATAAATTAATTTTATAATTAATTAATTAAAAATATAAAATTTTTAATGTAGTTTGTTTTTTGAAATTAAAAAATCACTAATACATAAATTAATTACAAATAAATATTAATAAAATATTAATATATTTTATATAACCACTTATTTATTTTATATATAATAATAATTATAAATTTTTTTAAATATATCAAAACTTTTTTTTCACTTGAATGAGAAATTTTTATTAAATTTGATTAATCAAATTAAATTGAAATTTTTGATTAATTAAATTTTTAATTTAAAATAATTAAAATTTTTGGTTCGATTACAATTTTTACCATTCAATTTAGCATCATGCAAAACCCTAATTACATAGATAATATTTGATATTATATAATTACATTTTATAAAATATAATATATTTTTATATAAAAGTTATATAATACAAAATGTTATACGTATGATATAAATCATAATATATCACCAAATAGATATACTCATTTTTTATCCGTGTAATAGTACATATTGAATAAAATTTATTAAAAAGGTATGCATATGGAAATAAATAATACAGAATATATTTTTAAAACTTTGTCAATATTATTCATCGTGTTACATGCTTTTTTCTTAAAATAAAATTAAAAAAAAAAACAGATTTTATTCGGTATGTATAGACTTAATCCGCCAAAACACGAGTCCACTCAGTATTTCCTTGCGCCTGCACCGATGCAGCAACGCTGAGTATTAAAATAATAATAAAAAAAAAGTCAGTTACGTGCTAGTCATAATCCTTTAAGGTAGTATGCATGTCGTGTTAGTTACACTCCCAGGGCTTAATGTCAAAGTCGGACCATAATTAAGACAAACTAATAGACATGCTTACATTTATAATGACACAGAGGATCTCAAGAGTTAGTGGCTCCACTTCAACTATCTTTTTGCATGACAAAGCAATGACATCTCATGAAAAACCAAATTGGAAACATTTCAAATTGTTGCGATCCATATCTTGTCTAGATTTATATGTTTGAGTTCCAATCAATTCTGTGTGATACTTCAGGAAAACGCCCTTAATGTTGAGAGAGATTTAGCATAATTTTAATTTGCTACAAGACCAAAATTCCTGGGAAAGAAGTTGTGGGGTTTGAACCACAACTCACTCAGATTATTACAGAATGTAGATTTAATCTTCTGTAAATCAAACATGTACCAAAGAAAGAAAAATTGAACTTTTAAATTTAGAGAGATGCAGTTTTGATTAACTTTTTTTTTTTTTTTACTCGTTTATCGCAGTGTGATAGAAATTGAACTATTTATAGATCCAAAATAAGCTAATAAGATAATCCTATTGTCTAGTTGATAATCGAGTGTATTTCTCTTTTATTGGTATAAGTTCAAGTGCTTGCACTTTGCTCACTTTAACAAAAATAAGTTAAGGTTTTTAAATACACTATATTGAAATTTTAAATTTATTAATATTAAAATAAAACGTAAAAATAATATAGTTAAATTTATAATATTCGAATGATTATTATTATTAGAGAAATTAAATAAAAATAATAATAAATTATTATTAATTTTAATTTATAAATATGATAATTAATATATTTATAATATATATATTTTTGATTCGAGAAGAAAAGATAAGCCTTTTAAATTTGCTTTAATCAACCACTAGGCATATGAGAACAAATAGATATGGACATGCATTGCCTGGTTTTCTAACGGCATTCTGAATGTGACGGTTCACCTACTTCCTTTACGGCTGCTAATTATGGATTAAGAGCTCAAATTACCATTAAAAAAAGCCCTAGAAATAATATATATCAATGAACAAAAAAAAAAGAAAAAAGAAAAATGGTGTTCTTGTCCAAGTAGATTCCACGTTAGCAATTTCTAACAATTGAAGTGATATAACTCAAATTGCATAATTCTCAGAGAAATTTGACTTAAATTATAAGTGAATTTTTCATTAATTAACCCTTAATTTTAGGTTTTCTTATGTCAAAAGACTAACGAGTGAATTTTGATCAAACTGCCAGGTTTTTTCTTTTTTCTTTTTTTTTTCCCCCTTTTGCAATCGTTCCCATTTGCACTTTGATAGATTGCTATTAATACATAAATTTTCTTTTTTGTTTTTTACACAGAATTTTCTTTTGAACGCGATTTTATGTTGTACCAAACACTGAAAAAGGAGAAAAATATTTTATGTTAAACAGAAACTTTCTCCCAAAGCACAGCGATTTTTCTGGGTTTTTAATTGCTACACCAACTTCTTTGCAGACCCCCGTAAGTATGGGCTTTGCATTGCCAAATATGGTGGCGTGCAGAGTGATTAAAAGGGACCCCAAGCTTAATTACTGGCGGTGCTGTAATCTCGGAATGCCGAAGTTGATTAAAGTAATTAATTTTATTTATTTTTCTTTTAAATCAAAATAAACTAATATTTTTCTTTCGCACGGTGCTTCTTGTATGAAGCAACTAAATATAGGATCAAAGTGTGCTGATTGCTTGTGATCTGTTCTGCTTCGGGGCCCCCTGAAATGGGCCTCCCAGGCCCAGTTCGGTTGGACCTTCAACTATTATGTCCTGGTCCCCAGCAACCGGATTAAGATATCCAAGTGATTTAGAGATAGAACTATTAAGCAAACGTATTTGATCCATTCTATCTGTACTTAGTATTTGCGATAATCTTGTTGCATTGGTAGTGTTAGATGTTACATCATTTCTCATTTAAAACTCATTAATAAGAAATCTCTTTAATCCTATAAATACAATGAGTAGTTTTTCTTTTTAAATTTATTAATTTTACATACTTTTCATTAGTAAACTTTGATTTAAGTTTTATAGTATTCACATTGAGCATTTAACATAACACTTTTGAATCCTTTTCTGTTTTACAAGCATTAAGTTTGTTTAGCTTGAAATCATCAAACTAAGTTGGAAGGCTTTATCCATTAGGTTTATCAATTAAATTATTATAAAACATTTTAAAATTTATATAATTTATTCCCTTAAACGATATATCAATAATTAAAATTTCAAATTTTTATTTTTAAAATTTTAAATTATAATCCTCAGAAAAAAGGTATAAGGATTAAGCTTATAAAATCTTTTACATTCTCACAATAAAATAGTCTAGACAATTCATATTATAAAGTACCTTGCAATCTTTATTTTTGATTTTGCTTATTCTTTCATGTATAATTGCTTTTAAAATAGGCCACATTAAGCTTACTAAGTCCTCCACATTTTTAAAACAAAATTATAATGTTCATACACTATATTACTTTATGCATCAAGCCTAGTGGCTTAAATTTATAAGTTTTGTGATTATAACTTTCTAATCTATCTAAATTTAAGTTTTGTTAGGTGTAAAAGTCTTAGGTAATTCACCCCACAATATAGCCCAAATTAGTAAGACTATAACCACATGCATTCACTTGTTGTTGTGTTATAAGTATGAAATTGGATAAATTTTTATTTTTAATCCAGGAAATTGGATAACATGATTGATATGAAGACTTGACCAAAGTATTTTATATAATATATTAACATTGTATATTTAAAACACTTTGTCTAATGGTACATTATGTAATCCTTTCAACAGGGGAATCCTAATCTATAACTTTGTCTAAGACTATAACCACATGCATTCACTTGTTGTTGTGTTATAAGTATGAAATTGGATAAATTTTTATTTTTAATCCAGGAAATTAGATAACATGATTGATATAAAGACTTGACCAAAGTATTTTATATAATATATTAATATTGTATATTTAAAACACTTTGTCTAATGGTACATTATGTAATCCTTTCAACAGGGGAATCCCAATCTATTCTCTCTCTCTTTCTTTTTTTTTTTGAATGAAAATGTAAACATTTTATTATTGTGGAGCTAAATCATTATAAATAAGATAAACAAAGGGGAAGGAGATGGGTGACCTACTCTAAGGGCACAAGTTATTCTTGGCACTTTTAACAAACTAATTAACAACTAAGTTGGCTTTTTTAGGAAAACATTTATAGCTTATATTGTCCTCTACTTTTAGCACCATTCTTATATCGTGAACAATATAGTTGATCTCCCATAGGCAATCATATGATGCATTACTAATAGCTTCTTAATAGCTTTATGAACAATTTTAGAGTGTGTTTCCATAACTATCCTTTGGTCTTATCGACTTTTTATTCTCTTATAAAGCAAAATCCTTTTCCTCAAGTGTTGAATAAAATTTTATCCTTCTTACTTTGCCACTAATCACCTTGCCTTTAAAGTTACGACGATAATTGCAATACCTTATTCTTAGAATTAGCATCAAATGAAGTATCAACATTCATTTTGATAGTTCCTTGTTATGAGAGAAATCAAATTAAGGTCCACTTTTATAATGATGGTTGTGTGGCTCTTGCCTTCATCAACATGATTTACATATCATTAATCTCATATGAGATTCTCTATATGATATTTTGTAGAGATGTTTGTAGTTGTTCATGGTTACCTCATTTCATGTCTTCTAGATATATCAATAATAGATTGAAATTTCCATTAACAAAGAAGGGTCTCTTGAATAATTTGAGGAGGTTACCATAAAATCCCACCAAATTTGAAAATAGGGAAAAATCACCCTAAAGATAGAGTATTTAAGTGGCACTACAAACCATATGTTCTCAATGTTATCATATAAGAAAAGAAGGTGTTCAATAGTTTTCTCTTCCTTACCACACATAAGGCAGAAGTAAATTTGCTTTCATTGGGAGTGAACCATAAACAACCCTCTATACGAAATGTTTGAACTATGCTGACACCCTCCTAAAAAAAGTCTAGGTTTTTTTTTATGGTAGCCCCAGAACCCCTCAAAGGGAAATCCCCCTTCATTTTGTTTTTGTATTAATACATGATAGCCTAACTACATTATATATAACTTAAACTTAATGAGATGTCACATTAATTGGTCAGACTTGTTGTCTCTAAGAGAGTGCTTTCATTAACCTCTACGTGCTTTCATTAACCTCTACTTCACTTGATCTTCATCTTATTTCATTACTTTTAGTCATTGAACATTAAATCCATTACTAATAGGTCATTTATGTTAAGTTGCTAATCAAATTAAACATCCTAATTAGGCATTAAGCTTGTTTTATAAGGAGAGTTGAGTTAAAAGCTGTGATATCATTCAACTTTATTCCATTAATTGTTTTAACCATGGTTAGCTTGCTCTAAACTTCCTAGTGGATGTGTTTTTCCTTAACTTATTGCCCTATTAAAAGTTTATCATTAACTTGTTCAATTTTGCACATAACCTCAGTGAAAACTTAAAGTTAGACATCATATATTACATAATGGCATAAGTTATAGCCTTTATAAGAAGTTCCTTCCTACTAAAGACAACATGCCTTAATTTCATTTAATGGTTTTCTTTGTCAAACTTTCAATAATATATTATAGAGTTTCTTTTTGAATTTTGCCACCTTGATTGGGATATCAATATAGTATCCCCTCTTATCCAATGACTAAATTCTCATTAGACTTTAAATTCATGTTTTAAAAGTTTTAGAGTATTAATGTTAAATTAGACCTTTAACTTGTTTTTGTTGACTACTTGACTTAACCCTTTATAATAATTCTTAATAAAAACCTTTAACTTTTAAGTTTCTATTGGCATCACTTTCCAAAAAAAAAAAAAAAAAAGGTGTCATTTGCCAATATATATATATATATGATAAAATGAGGTAAAGGGGTTTAATCTATAACCTAATATTTAATTTTAGTTCCACTACCTTACTAATCAAGTATAAAAGCACATTAGAGACCAGTATAAAGAGGTAAGATTAAAGACCATTTGTTGACTTGCGTATCTTAGCCTTTGCTCACTATTGAAGAAATGTTTTAGACTCCTTCAGTTTGGAAGCTAGAATTAAGTTAAAAGAGTCTGTTGGCTTATGTTTCCAAGTTTCCTTAATTACATTATCACATTCCTCCTTTCTAGTCCATTTAAACTCAAAAGAGGACTTTAATTTAGGGCATTTATTACAACCACTAGTGTTCAATATTAAAGGATATTGGTTTAAGCCAACTTTGGGCTTATGAAGCAAGAATGCGTGGGGAAAGAGTTATCTCCATCCAAAGTTTTTTATATCATTATCTAAGTGTTCTTAGACATTGGTCAATCGATCTATGTGAACAGTTGCCCTTTGAACCCCAAATCAATAAGTGTTTATTCTTGTATAAAATTTATAAAAGTCTTTCAGTTATAATTGTTAACTAATTTAAGCCCTTGTTTTTTCTCCTCTCTAATCTGAGTGTTGAAATCCCCAAAGCATAACCAAATATAAGGAGACAAATGTATAATGATTTTCAAAATTTCCTAAACGCTATTACAATTGAAGCATTATGAAATGTTATATACATATGTCAAGTACCACTATTTTACAATATCATAAGATTCACAAATAACATGAATGAAGTTTTTAGAAAGTTCTAAGACCTCTAGGGTGATTTCAGCTTGCCACCAAAGTATTATACTCCTAGCCTTACCCTTAAGATTAATATATAGAGCCTGATTAAATTAAAATCAATGCCTAATTTTTTTAAATGAATTTTTCTTTTATTTTATCATAAAAAGGAAAATCACAGATGACGAATGTTTCTGGTTGAGCTCTCAACGGGCTCAAATTATCATAGGTTGCTTAATCCTTGAAAGTTTTAAGTCAATAATCTTATTGGAATTTTTGTGATTATTAGCTAACTACAATCATTATGTCTAAAATTGTCTTTACTTCCATGGTTCTATACTATTGAGTCTCAAAGACTATTTGCTTATATTTTATCTTGTAACTCTAAAAAGATCAGTTATTAGGCTTTAAAATAGAGGTTTGAGGATCTCTAAGGTTACGAGCCTCTTTATAGTTCGGCCTTGATGAAGCTCTTTAACTTAGACCCTTTTTTTGTGAATGAGGTAAACTTGTAAAGCCTCTTAAAGATTAAAAATTAGGCCTGACTTGAAAGTTTAACTTGAGTTATTGGAGAGAATAACATAAGTTGACCTAATGTTGTCTAAAGAGGGGTCATTGATGGGCTTAATAGATAGAGACTCGTATTTTCCTTGTACTTTTATCTAAGTAAGTCAAAATTTGACTACATATCTTTCTTTTTACCTCTACTCTCTTTAAAATTGATAAGATGATCCTTAAAATGCATTCTTGTGAAGAGGTATAACTTGATCTATGAGAGGGATTATAACTCTATGGTTCTTTAGTATTTTATGATGTGTGGCTAAAAGGTTAATCTTTAAGTTGCAAAAATTAACACACTAGGTTTTATGCTCACTAGCTATAAAGTAACACTTATTAGCAAACCTTATGGTTTCCTTAAAATGGACATTCATTGTAAAGGTAGGGTTATTGGTGTCAAAGGATGATTAATAAAGGTCTTTCTTTGCTCTATGTCTTTCTCAAGGTTCACTAAAGTTTTGTGATGAATGCTTGTAGCCTTTAAAAAGTCATTAAAACTCATTCACAATCAAATTTTCTTCATCTTTCAACATCTTAATCTTTAACGATTTCACTTTTCTAAGTAGTTAGGTTTCCGCTTTCATTTTTAAACCAAAATTAAGGACTTTTTGTTATGCCTTCCTTCTATTTGTCTAATATGGTTCATAAAGGTTGTTTTTTTCAATGTGACTAAGCTTATCACAGTTGTAGCGATAATACAATAAATGTTTATATCTAAACATAATCTATTTAATCCCTTTGGAACTTCTACTGCTGAAACCTATTCTAAAAGTTTTATCTACCTAAAAATTAATTAGAAGTCTCACATAGCTATTTCATACTATCAAATTATTTAGGGTAAAATCAATTTCAACTAAATAAGCAAATAGTTCTCTTATCATCTTTACGTTATTTTTGGTCATCTAACTTAGTGATAAGCTATGCACTTGGATCCATATCAAGGACTTTGAGAAGTCAATAACTTGTAAGGCTTGATTTGAAGGTCATTATTTTAAATTGAAATAATTGCTTATAAAAGACTAGGGGACATTATTCAATACTCTTCGACAATTTGCCTTTTTGCTAAAACTAAATAAGAATTTATTATTATTTAAGTCTTATACCTCTATATTATCTTATTCATTCTAGATTTTTTTAAGGATGATTTTAACTAATATGACACTAATTATGTTGTCAATTATCACATGACCCACTAAAATGAACTTTGTGAACTTTTAAAACTTTTCCCCTTTTATTTTGAGGTCAAGGGTAACATCTTCACAATTAAAATGGCTAGTTTTGGTGATCAAGTTATATATAATTTGATATGGATTCATAATGTGGACAACAGATGAAAGACTTGTAAGAAGACATTATATATAAGGTTTATAGGGTAAAGGAAATTTAGTGATTACATGACAAAATTATATTAGTCAATTTAAAGTAAATTCACATAATAATGGGTTGGTAAGGAACATTTTGTTCAGTAATAAGAGTTAAAGGCTAAAAGAGTAAAAATTAAGATAATGCCAAGAAATCCTGATCTCTTAGGTATGTAGGTAAATGGTGGAGAGTTATGAGAGGAGACGGAGTCCTTAAGGGGATTAGAAGGAGAACTTTATTGAATTATTATCTTAAAAAAGAGGCAGAGTCTCATTTAAAAGAGAGGATTGAAATTTAACAAGTATAAGGTTAATATATTTGTCCACTTTGTGTTTTTTTAGGAAATTACAATCATAAATCACGTAGAATCTTACTTTAGTATAAATGTTTAATTTAAATATAGAAAACTAATTTAGATTTTAATTTTAATAAGACCAATGTTATAAATGTCATATTATTTTCAAAATTTGTTCATTTAGATAATGAGTTGAATCAAATTAAGTGTATATTTTTATGAAACTAAGTTTTAAATTTTTTATAAACAACTTGTTTAATTTTATAATATTAATATAAATAACTAAAATTATAAAAATTATTATTTAAATGAACTTAAATTGCACCCGCCCTCATATTTATTTTTTTCTCCATTATTGAAATGGCCGGCGAAAGGACTTAAAAAAGAACCGAAAAATGTAGAAGCCCAACACAGCACAACTACGCTAAAAACAAAACAAAACAAAACAAAACGAAGTCTCTCTCTCCATCTAACCGATCATATCTACCGTTCAAACACATCGAGCAAGAAAGACCAGATGGTACCGCACTGTCTAAAACTCAAACTAAACCCAGCCATCGTATACAGACACGACCCTCTTCATCTCTCTCACTCTCTCTCTATTGTGACAGTGTATAAATAAATAAAAACCCGAGTTATGTACTTATCTTTCTACGCCAATTCCGAAAAACCCTAATTATGTCTACACAAAATGCGACGACGACCACCTCTGCTGCTGCTGAGGAAGCGACGGCGTCTGATTCAAACGCGCCTCTCCTCCGCCCCCGGCAGGAGCCAGCCACGACCCGACCCACCACCACCCTCGCGGCTCTCCTGGGTAGGGCTACCGGGCGGAGAGGCGGCCCGTCCATGCTCGTAAGGGAAACGGCGGCGCGGGAGCTGGAGGATCGGCGGGCAGACTGGGGGTACTCGAAGCCGGTGGTGGCGCTGGACATGCTGTGGAATACGGCGTTTGTGGTGGTGTCCATAACGATGCTGATAGTGACGGCGAATGAGCGGCCGAACACGCCGATCAGGCTGTGGATCTGCGGGTATGCCCTTCAGTGTCTGGTCCACGTGGTACTGGTTTGGTTGGAGTATAGGAGGAGGACGACGAGTAGAGTGAGAGACGAAGAGAGGCAACAGCTGCCTCATCAGCAGCAAGAAACGGATAGAGGGAGTGCTGCTGGTGCTGAATATGAGGATGGGATTGAGAGGAGTTACTTGAGTTCCAGCCAATCAAGGTATGCTTTTCTTGCCCTGATTTTTTTTTTTTTTTGTGTGTAATTGGATTGTGGGTTGTTAGTGTTATTAAGTTTTTTGTTAGCTTTTGGACTTCTGGCCAGTGATTGCTGGTAGACGTTTTACAATTGTGCCTTTATCGAGTTTTTTTTTTTTTTTTAAACTAATGGTTTTGTACCCGTAGCCTTGAAATGAAAAAGATTGTGAATGTGATTTGAAGTTTTGAGAGGTGGCTATGAAAACACTGGAGTGAGGATCAATGCGTCGAAATTATTTATGTGGTTGGAAGTTGGAAATATGGTTTTATAAGTGGGGGCCTCAGCATGTAAAAAAGTAGGGAAATGATGTGTGTATTTTATGATCCGTACAGAAGTTGTGAAGTGGGGACTTTTTGGATTGATGGGAACTTGCTAGTAAATCATAGATTATGATCATGTTGAAATTTGACATGAGTAATAATTGTGTGAGTTTTGCATTTTGAACTATTGCTTTCAAGATTCTCAAAATTTTCAATGTGATGCCATGTTGAGACAAAGTTTCCAGTCTTGCACTTGAAATTTTTGGGAAGAACTGTGGCTTCTTTTTAATTATATATTTTGGTGCAGTGGAATTTTCCTCCCAAATTGATCATATCGAAACAGCTTTGGTACCATCCTGTATGGTTATGATAACCGCTTATAATGGCATGGTTAATCTTGATCATAAAGAGAGTGACAGCTTTTCTTGATTCAACTATATCCAAGAGTTTCTCTGTATTATGTGTATTTTGGTCCCTGTTCTTGCTTTTCCTTTTTTTTTTTTTTTTTTTTGAATATTATCTAGAATTTGGCACTATTAAAAAAATGGAGATGGAAGTTATATAGGGACACAATGGAGAATATCTTTGTTTTCTTTAGGTCTTTCAGGTCTCTATTATGACATTATGGAAACATTAAAATTAGTGCAAAAAGGAACTTAGTTTCTTTTTTTCTTTGGTTAAAAAAAAAAAAAAGGAAGAGCCTGGTCAGTTAGTTGATTGATAAATCTCTGTCTACAAATCCATTTTATGTGCTTAATTGGAATTTGGTGGTTAATATTCTCTTAGGATGGCAGATCTTTACAATGCTACCTAATTATTTAAGTTGGGACTATTAGTAAGAGAAGCTTTGGCTAAAGGAGGCTACCATCACCTTGTTGACAAGCAGCTTAAGGAATTGCTCAATCAACTAAACTATACGATTGATAGATAACTGGGCACAAAAATTGGACTCCTATGCTATAGCTGCTGCTACTAGATGATTAATTGATTATGTCAATGCATTTGCTTAGTTAACCAAACCTCCCAAGTACAATTCTACATTCCTAGACAATAGCTCTGCTTCTACTAGATTGGGAATATTGAAAACACAGCCCACATACATAAAACACAACGATTTATGGGAAATAATCAAACTTTTGGTTTTTGCAATTTAAGAGATAAGATATCATTATAAAAGTTCTTGCTTAGCCACATTGGCATGTCTATATTACAATTTAGAATGGTTTGAGATATGGTATTGGGAATTATTATTAAAAATGTCTGTGTGATTGCTCTTTGTGGTGATTTTTTTTATTTTTTATTTTCTGCCAAGAGTGTTCTTTTCCTCGAGTGTTATTCTACCCTTTCTTGTCCTATCACTTGCCAATAGCTTCTGACCTCAGTCAATCGTGTTTTTAACCACCCCTTTTGACTTGTTGTGCAGACATATTGCTCTTAAATGAAATTATGAATTTAGTGCAGTTTCTTTCAATACTCATTGATGTGTTGTCTTTGTTATCATTTTGATATTAACTTTTTGATTTCGTAATTGTGGCTTAGTGTTGCAAAACGGTGTGAATCAGTCAACACAATGGTATCTTTTCTTTGGTGGATCATTGGCTTTTATTGGGTAGTATCTGGTGGAGATGTTCTTTTGCAAAGTGCTCCTCATTTATACTGGTATGCATCCTGCTTTTACTTCATTGTTTTTTGTTTTTTGGGTGCCTTCCTCACCCCTATTCATAAGTGTGGAAATGGAGAAGGATGGGAAATGTGGAATTATGCTGACCTTTTATTTTAAGTTGCTGCCTTCTAATCAATGCATGGTCCAAATTACAAGTTCACTTTAGTAAAGGTTTTAGTATAAGCTTCAAATGATCATGCCACTTGCAGGAATAGTTCAAGTACCAAGGGGGTGAGATGAGGTCTGGCCACTCTTGGGTTAAATGTTCTAAAAAATATTTAGTTATATTAATAATATATTCTTTTGTAAATGCACAACATGTTATCAATGCAAAATAATCATTATGTACAACCTGATTTGATTTTGCAGGTTGGCTGTGGTTTTTCTGGCATTTGATGTATTCTTTGCAATCTTTTGTGTTATTTTGGCATGTTTGATTGGGATTGCTCTCTGCTGCTGCTTACCTTGCATAATAGCAATTCTATATGCTGTTTCAGGGCAGGTATGAAGGAACAACTTTGTGTTTAGATTTACCATAAAACCTCAATATTATTGTTGCAATTAGCATTTATTGAGCCATTATGTGACACCCTTTACAAGTCATTATGTGACACCCTTTACAAGTCATTGAAGTTACTCTTCAACATCAAGGTGCCTTTTGGTGGTATTGACTCAATTCTTTCAAGAACTACTAAGGTGCTCAGTGTGGAGCAGTACCAGGACGGGTGACCGCTTGGGAAGCCTACACTTTAGAGCTGATTGCCACCATGGGCACAAATCCATGAGGCTTGTTGAGTCAAAGCAGACAATGCCTTGATGTTGCAGAGTATGGGGTGTTACATATTAACTGGAGCTGTTTTCATTTCTCTATGACCAAATAGGAAGGTGCATCAGAAGCAGATCTTAGTATGCTCCCAAAATACAGATTTGAGGTAACAACCGATGGTGAGAAGCATGGTGTTGGAGTAGGGAAAATGGTTCCCATTGAAATGAGCAGTGGATACTTGGCAAACGAGCGTATACTTTTACCAGAGGATGCAGTAAGTTACTCTTTTCTTACAGAGATGCTTATTGTCAGCCTAAAGCCGATTGATCTGGAACTTCTTTAGTCTATTTTTGTGCTTCCTCTAAAAGAAACCCCAAATGTTGCCAATTGTCCTTAGTTTTTTTGTTGCATATCTTTTTTTGCCGGATTTATACTCCCAATGTATTGTATGGACACATGAGTAAGAGTAGTAAGAAGAAACAGTAGACTGCTTAATAGAGGACAAACTTTCAATGAGGAAGAACATTTTTATTGTGCTGATAAGGTGGGTGAACTCAGCAAATGGTTGCTCAACATAATTGAATCTGGGCACCTTACCGTATTTTTGAATTGCATCTTAGCAAAAATAATATATATGTATCTTCAAAAAGTTGTATGAACAGGTTGATGTAGAGTTCAACCCTTAGGTCCCCAACTCAGCCTAGGGCTAGTCTTTTCATTCAGATAAAGAGATTTTAAGGGTCACCTGATATGCATGTTATGCAAAACACATTAGCATAAACATCCAGGACAAAAAATAGTCAGAATATATTGTGTGGCATGCAGGGTTCTGCGTACAAGAACTTTTATTGCTCTAAAATGGTTTGATGAATTGTTTTGCCATTTTGGATAATGGACAAAAGGTACAAGACAAACCATTTATTTATAAGATATTCAGAGAAAGTGCCTATATAAATAAGCATATTTCACTAGTTCCTTTGCACTATCAATTTTCTGAGTCCTCTGTGATTAACTGCTCCTAAATGGTAGTGTTAGTTGGGATTGTTGGCTGCAGTTTAGTGTCTTAGCTAATATCCTTAGTCCATCTGTTTGTCCTAGTAATTGAGCAGCAAAATGTATGGTGTTTACTTTGTACCGTTGCTTAGAAAATTGGATTTAACTGAAGGTACTGAAACAAGATAGATGAAGCCATATTATGTTTTATCTACCGCTTGGCTTTGAAGCACTTTATAGAACCTTTATGATGAGATCATTTCTATTAATTCTTTGTTGTTAAAAGAAAAAAAAAATTTGGAGTGAGGAGACTGAAGCAAGCATTTCGTGTAGTTTGAGTTTACACAGTGATTGAGTCCAATGGGCATTTTCTTGTCACTTCTTATGGTGGCAGTTTGGCATGATTGACTATGATTGCTATCTGTTATTGATTTCATTATATATATATATCATTCAGAAAGTAATGGAGTTGGAAGGTTGGGATGCTTAAGTGGCTGTGCTTTTGGGGGAGGTTTCAGTAGAATTGATATTGTTGGAAGAACTTGATCATCTTTTGGAGGTGGTTTTGGCATTGCTCTGATTGAGATGTTTTTCCATATTCTTCAGGAATGCTGTGTATGTCTCACCTCATATGAGGATGGAGTGGAGCTCCATACTCTCCCCTGCAACCATCATTTTCATTCCACATGCATTGAGAAATGGCTCAGGATGAATGCTACATGTCCTCTCTGCAAGTACAACATTCTCAAAGGAATTGAGCAGGTGTGAAAAGGACGATTAAATGCATTCACAATAGCCAGCTCCAGACCTCTTTCGTTTCTTTTTATGTATAGAAGAAATCAAGGCAACAAGAAACAAGCTTTCTCCAGTTCTTGTGAAGAATTTATAGCATTTAGTCATTAGAGCTTTGTCTTACGTTTCTTCAGCCTTCAGAGGTGTCTTGATTCCTTGTATAAGTTGTCTGAGAATGCTCGCGACAGATATGCAGCAACAATTTTCAGCTTCATAATTTTAGGTGTATATTTGTGCCATGCCTGGGCCGACTTGTACCTGCTCTGACCTTGATTATGTTTGTTAGGTATAGTGTGTAACGATTTCCTCAAATCTCAGACGAGAATGCTTCATTCTTAGGGATATGTGTTTTTTTTTTTGGCCTTTCGTGTGGATGAAGTGTGCTGAACATGTATCATCACAGGTTATTTTCTTTTTTTCTTTTGGTTGAATTGAATTGAAGAGAGAATAGTTAACCATGAATGAGATTGGAAGTTTAAACTTCAATCTCACTTTTAAGTTTTACACTCAATTACCATCAGATTATATCTAGTGGTTAACATACGTCATGGTTGCATGTACTATTGGGTATGCCCAGTACGGAATAATCCTTACCTCGATGGTTTCTATATGGCAATACCAATATATGATCAAGAAACTAACTTCCTCTAGGCTCTATTCTGACAATTCCCCTTTTTGGCAGTTCAATTTGGTTTGGCAATGCAAGGAATGGATCTAGTGATGATTCGAAATTTGAATGTGGAAACATTTGATGGTGGAAGTATCTTGGGCCAACAATACCGTTTGGCAGGTTGTGGTTGTGTGAAGATCAAGCAATTTGGTTGATTGTTGATGAATTGAAGCTAGTGAGATGGAAGTTGGTGACAGTAAATTTAATGGCTTCACTGCCTCCTCTTTGGTCCCTGTTCTCCACCAACAGAGAGCAAAAAGCAAGAAGCCAGGGATTTGCCATTCGAAGAGCTAATTCCTATCATTTCATAGATCAAAGACTAGAGGTTAGCATCCACAATACACAGGCAATCAGATGGGGATAATTGTTCCAACGGCACAGTATCCTCGTTGTTCCATTGCTTTTGAGAGATAAATACATTCCCAAATTTCAAGTGAGCTAGGATAATTACAACTTATTTGTCAAAAGTGCAATATCCAGCTAATTGATCAATGTGTGAGATCTTATCTACCAAATAAACCTTTGGACACCGGGTTCATGGCTCCAATAGAACGGCCGAAACAAGAACATCATCATTGTGAAGCAATTGACTGCTATGTATAGAAGTCCCATTAGGACCAAACTCCAATAATCACTGATATCAGAATGGAGCATATGGAAATAGAATGGCATGGTATAGTATCTAAGTTCAATTAGTGGAGCAGGAACTAGGACTGCAGCTGTAGCCGAGAAGTATGCCAACACCCAGATCTTATGTTGAGTTTTCCCTGCAATTAAATCACACAAACAAGAGTTAAGAAATGGAAATAAACATGTTTTAAGATGAAGAGGGTTGCACTTACCCAATATGCTGAAGATAGAAAACCAAGAGTAAACATAAAGCGGGATTAGAAGGTACTTCATCAGCCAATGAGCTTTATAACCTTCCACCAGAGGTAAAAGGTGTAATGCTGATTATCAGCAATGAGATAGGCATGAGCTAAGCTGCGGAAGTACTTTTACCCACCATGTTAGATCTCATCCGGAAAGGAGTCAGTTACCTTAAAAAGGAAAGTAGAAATCGAAGCAAGTGCCTACAGTAGAATAAGGAATACATACTATTTGGCCAAGAAATTTTAGATCATATTGGGGAACAAAAATGAAAGAAGCTAATATACATACAGAAAGTGAAAAGAAATGTCTTTCTTCAATATCAATTCCATGATATTTAATCTAAATGCATCTATTTCAAGTTTATTGACAGCCAATGACATCTCTTTCAAATCTGATTGTAACATAACTAGCCCATCGGAACTGACCTGAAAAAGTGCACAGAGAGGAAGCCAGCAACAAGAGCAACCAACCATTGTAAAACACTAAATGGCCAGTTCTTCCTGAATGACATAAACAGATGCACAACTTGATCAGAAGAGAAATTGATAGAAGCCATAGCCAGTGCAGAAACCAGAGTGAAATACATCATTTGAGCAAAATGAAGAGAAACCATGTGAGCTTCCTTTGCACCTACAAGATTTAGGAGACCTGAGTGAGGAAGATACTCTTACAATTTACGAGTATGAGCATGGTAATAGGAGTGATACCGAGCACTACACTTCCATTCCAATGAACAGAAGCACCAAATGCCACCAGAACCATAATGAAGGGGCTAAAGGAGACAAGAAGCTCCCATTTCATATGCCATGACTTCAGAAAGATCACCTGAATCTCATCAAGAAAACCTGCAATTCCATGGTGCTGTAACTTTAGCATTATAAATTAAAAAAAGAAAGATGTTGTATTGCAGAATGAACCGGGCTGGCTACCCGTGGAAAAATTGGAAGTGGTATAAGGAAAAATAATTACAAACTACTTAAAGTTAGCCACAAGCAGAACAAAACCTGGAGAATGGGTTGCAGAGGAGGCACTTTTATTGATCAAAGGATGTTTGCTAGTGCTCAAAGCATTACTAGCTTGTCACCTTCTCACATTCAAGCTTGGTGTCAAACGATTGTTGCTACATAATTGAACATTTTTATGTTCTGATGTACTAAGATCATCTGCTTTCACTCTTTGTTCTTGACAGACCAGAGTAACGTCAATAACCTCAGTGCATGCAACAAAAAGCATCCATACAATATTTGTTTGCTGAATAAAAACTGCAAAGGCACCAAGCTGCGTAGAGAAAAGGTCAAGAATATGATCACTTGCAAGAGAGTGAACGTAGGAAGAGGTAAGCATGTTTCAATAGTTCATTCAGGACAAGATTGCAACACTCAGATTTACTTCATGCAGGGACTCCAACAAAGGGAACAATAATACTAAGGGCACTGGTTATGAAAGTATACACCTTGATGGGCTTCCAATGATGAAATAACACTGTAGGTTTTTCAAATTTTACGCTTCTGGTGTGTTATTGTGTAGGTGAAGTTTATGTTCTCATTTTCAAAAGAATTATAATTGAAGATATTTGTGATTTTAGGCCCCTTGCAATACATTAAAATTTAAACTGTACTTCTCAGCTAGGTCTAAACCACAAGAGAGTGCTCTAATCTAAAGTGCTGTATATGCAAAGAACCTTGTCTTTTTGCCTAGACAAATAGATTCAAATAAGAGAAAAATAAATCAAATTTATATAGACATATATAGATATAGGTATACAACCGCATAATGTAACTTGAGCTCACTACTTTACCAATGCACTTAAGTGGTATCTCTTCTTCAAACAAGCAAGATACATAGAAAGCACTGCAGTGAGCGACAGAACATCTGTATAGTAAAGAAAAGTGAAGAACCAATGGAGTGGATACGGGGCCAGGACTACAGCGATAAGTGTTGCATTTCTTTGATTTAGATTTGGCCTCAAGTGGGTGATTATCTCATATAAAAGATTGCTGCATAATACAGCCAGCAGACCATTTATGGAGTGAAGAATTGCAGGGGAGCATAGTTCAGAAAATGAGGACACCACTCGTGCCAAAAACAGGCCTGGAAACAAACAAGCAACATGGGCAAATGAAAGGTAGTACCTGCAAAATTTTTGCACTAGATGCATCAACTCTTCCACATTTGCCATTCCAATTGAATTCAATAAACTGTCAAAACTTACAAAGGTCACAACATCCCTTAGCAATGCATACTACCCATGTAAATAAGGAATAATCATTACAACAACAACAAAGCCATAATCCCAAATATAATTGGATTCAGCTATATCAATCCTTTTTTGCTATTCTATTCCATTATGAACTAAGTTTGGGGGAAGAGATCCACTTGTTCAAAATCCTTCATAACTAAAGAATCCCAAGCCAACATCCGTGACCCTCTCCTTCCCCCCTGCTCTCTCTCATCATCCACCTGGATTTGATTACCCTGCTTAACTAAGTTGCAGTTAATATATTGATATACTCTCTGATCTAATTGATTCTGAAACACAAGCAACAAGATTTTATTGCCCCAAATGCAACTTTGTTTTTCCATTTTCTACCGGTCAATTTCCATTTTGCTAAACAGTCAAGCGTGTAAACATGAGTCCTCTTTTTTTTAAGAGGCAAAGAGCGTACAGCCCAGGTGGGGTAGTGATCATGGGGTCCCAACTCCAGAACCTGCCCTTGCAGTATTGCTGAGCCTGTGGTATATGGAATACCTAATCCTGCATGAAAATGATATATATATGGATGGATGTATGTATATATTTGTATCAAGAAACCAAACAAAAACCCGTGATTTAGCTTTAAACTCTGAACAGCTGTTAGTACCATGTAAGGATCAGGCACGATTCGGTTGACGAGGATTGAAAAGGGAATGACCCACGAGCTCACTATCACCGCCACTGCTACTCTTCCCATCTCTCTCTCTGTCGATTCCTATACCCTCAATAGCAAAACTCACAATTCTCCTTTCATGATCACATGTGACAAACGAAGGCCAGCTGATTTATTTCAAATCTCATTTCATTTTTTAATCGAATTGGAATATGCTCTACATTGGATTTCGGGTTCAGAGACATTACAGTTTAGACTTTTCTGGCCTTTTGAGTTATTAGTTTTCCGAGTTATTAGAATTTCTATCTATATATATTGTAATTTTTGTATTATTTACTTTTAAATTTGTGACTGTTGATATATTGAGTTATTTATTAATTATAAATCTTATTTAAGTAATATATTGGGGAACTCTAGAAAAAAAAACCTTTGTTAATCCTAACTCTATAATAAATGTCTCTTGCTAATTAAAAAAAAAACTGATTTGGTAAATTTTTTATTTATCAAAATTATTACTCAAAAACATTTATTTTATTATAATAATACATATTTATCATTGTTAATGATTATATCTATATATAGTTATACTTTTATTTTTATTAAAATAATTATTATAAATAAATAAAGTTATAATTATATTATAAAATTAAAGTGATAAATCATTTGATGTAAATTTTTTGTTTTCATATATAAGAGTTGGAGTATTTTTAATGCATTTTGTATTGTATATATCTTGATGTCAAATTTTCATATGTAAAAAATTATTTTCAAAAAGTTTAAAATACTAGGAATTTAGTAATTTTTTAATAGATAATAAGAATTAGAGAAGTATTTTATTTTATTTTTAAAAATTAAAATAATTTGAATTTATAAATTTTTAAGTTTGAAATATCAATTTTATTCAAATTAATTGATAACCATAATAATTATTTGTTAAAGATTGGAGGACTCTTATTTTGAAATTAAATTACTTTTATAATAAGAATTAAAAATTGTATAATTATATTTATTTAATAATTAACTTTTAAAATGAGTAAATTTTATAATTTATTTTTAATATTTTTTTTAAAATAATTAGATATTATTATATTATAATATTTGTTAAGGTAATAAAATAAAAAAATTAAAATTTATAAAGTATTTTAATTGACTATATTATAAATTAAAAAAAAAAGGAAAGAAAAATGAGTTTTGAAAGATCATATATTCACGCGTGAATATTGTACAATTCAAGTCTATGTGGACGCCTTTTTAATAAAAATTAAAATATATTATATTTACAAGTTATATATATTTTTAAATGTAATGTAATATTAATAAAATATACTGTATTATTTTTAAAAATATGATCTCTTTTAAATAAAAATCATTTTTTTTCCTGTCTGCTCTCAGGAACAAAGAGAGAGAGAGTGTGTGAGAGAGAGACCAACCAGAGAAAAACAAAAACAAATCCCGAACAGCGAAAAGCCCAAGGAAGTGTGAAAAATATTTTGATTAATAATAATAATAGAAAAGTCAGACTTCGAATTTCTAATCGAAATCGGAAATTTTCAATATCTCTCTGTCGGCGACGGAAATCGAGTTGTATTCGTCATTTGTCTGTGCGTTGTTTAGAGGAGTTGTTGTTGTTGTTGTTGTTGTGTGTGTGTGTGTGTGTGTGTGTGTGTGTGAGTGATGGCCGACGCTCTCTCCGTGGTTCCGGCGTCCGTTCTCCGAAATCTCTCCGACAAGCTCTACGAGAGGCGCAAGAATGCCGCTCTCGAGGTAGGTCTCTCTCTCTCTCTCTCTCTCTCTCGCTTTGTTTGTTTTCATTTTAATTTTCTCTTTGTATTGTTTGTGTCTTGATTTCTAGGGTTTTTAAATGGTATGAATTATTTTTTTGTTTGGTTTGAAATGTTTGTGTTGCGTGTAGGTTGAGGGAATAGTGAAGCAGTTGGCGGCCGCGGCGGATCACGAGAAGATATCGGCGCTGATCAACCTGCTGACGACGGAGTTCACTTACTCGCCACAGGCCAACCAGCGCAAGGTTCGTGATATGATCTGAGAAATTGTGAAATTTCGTTTCAATTTCTGGCCCTTGGAAGGTTTTTTATGAAACCGAATTCTTGATGTCCGATGTCTCTGGTTAGTGACCGAGAATTGAATTTTGTAGGGAGGATTGATAGGCTTAGCTGCTGCTACTGTAGGCTTGGCTTCAGAAGCAGCACAACATCTGGAGGTACTTGACTGGCAGTAGTCTCTGCATGCTTTGAACTTATTTTCTGTTTTTTTTTTTTTTCTTGTGTTCTGAGTCTTTCAGGATGTTAATATTTGTTTATAGATATGGACAATGTACTTTACATTATGAAAGGCAGAATGTAATTTTTTGAAAATGTGGTCATAGTTGATTGAGTTTAGCAACTCTTCTTGGTAACACGTCATGGGGTATTGGGTTTTCAGTAAAGATTTACTTTAGTGGCATCAAATTGTTAACAAGACTCTTCAGTGAGGATTTTTTTTTGTTGAACCAAATTATCTACCAAGCTAATTGAGAGGAGAAGAACTCTCATGATCAGCTGAGAAGGTGTGGAGGGAACAAATCAGACTCTAGACCTGTTGGAAGTAGTTCAGAATAGTTACCTAGTTCCTTTGAGGACTAAATAATGTCAGCCTATATGGATGCTTTTCGAGACCAAATATATGTGAACAAGAGCAGTTGAAGGATATACCACCAGCCACTAATAGCAGAATTAGATTATTTTTCTGTGCATCATTTATAAACATCTTTTAATTGTTCTTTGATTTATTTTCCTCTTTAAAATATAGTGATTTTTCATTCCTCTTCTTTGTATAATTCATGCAATATGCTATTACTTTGAATGCATCCTGCAGCAAATTGTGCCACCCGTGCTCAATTCTTTTTCTGACCAAGATAGCAGAGTTCGTTATTATGCTTGTGAAGCTTTGTATAACATTGCAAAGGTAAGAATGGGATTGGATGGGCTATATTTTAATGCCTTTTTCCCCCTTGGTTTGTATGGGTTCTAACATTCTCTTGTTTTGAGGTGCAGGTTGTGAGAGGAGATTTTATCATATTTTTTAATCAAATATTTGATGCCTTGTGTAAACTTTCTGCTGACTCAGATGCCAATGTACAAAGTGCTGCTCACCTCTTGGATCGGCTTGTTAAGGTAAAAGACATTGAGTATCCAAAAATTACCTATAGTTCTTGGAACTGTGCTCTCATATCCTATTGTGATGAACAGGATATTGTTACTGAAAGCGACCAATTCAGGTGTGAACTGTTGGATTAATGATGAACACTTAGCGTATAAACTTTGGAGCTGTTTTGGCATTCAATTGTTTTTTTTTTTTTATTTTTGCAATGATGTTTCCTTTTCAGCATTGAAGAATTTATACCATTGTTGAGAGAACGTATGAATGTCTTAAATCCTTATGTGCGTCAGTTTTTGGTGGGATGGATCACTGTGTTGGACAGTGTTCCAGATATAGATATGCTGGGTTTTCTTCCAGATTTTCTTGATGGTAAATTATTTTTATCCTGGGCAGTATATTTGCTTCTCGCTGTTTTATTCTTATGAACTCACAATCTTTTGCCAAATTTCAGGTTTGTTTAATATGTTGAGTGATTCTAGCCATGAAATACGACAACAAGCTGATTCTGCTCTCTCAGAGTTTCTCCAAGAGATTAAGAATTCACCAGTAAGATTTTATTTTTCTGATTTTAAATCACAAATGTTTCTGTATTTGGGATTCCTGATTATTTTCCAAAAGGAGAAAAAAAAAAAAAACTGTTTCTTCTTCCTGCTCACTTGCCTAGGAGAAAATCTTTCAAGCAATTTTAATTTTTTTTTCTTTTTTTCTTTTTTTAAATATCTGGTTGCCTTTTTCTCGTGTAGGGATTATGTCACTGGCATCATGTGTTTTAACATAAAAACAAATTCTTCTGTTCATTTGCAATTTTCTGACTCGAGCAGTGCTACTGTTGAAGTCTGTAGATTATGGTCGCATGGCTGAAATATTGGTGCAAAGGGCAGCTTCTCCAGATGAATTTACTCGGTTGACGGCTATAACATGGGTAAGAAGATACACTATACATACTTCAGTGTATGTGTGTCAATTCTTGTATAGCTTTTACCATGCATTCATGTCTCTCTACTTTTTTGAATATGCATGTGTGTGGCTTTGCTTTCAATTTGTTCATGCTATTCTATGTTGTATTTTTACCTGAAGTATCGCTTACAATTCTATTTATGGTTCATTTCCTTGGTGATGTTTCAGATTTCTTGTACTCTCTTTTTGACTCTGCAGATTAATGAATTTGTAAAACTTGGTGGGGACCAACTTGTTCCATATTATGCAGATATACTGGGGGCCATTCTGCCTTGTATATCTGACAAAGAAGAGAAAATTAGAGTGGTAAGGTGGCTTAAACATTTTGAAAGAAGTACATTTGCACTGCTAAAGTTATTGTATTGAGTTTTCTTCTCCTTCTTTTCTCTGTTTTTTCAATCTATTTCTGGATATAAGGTTGCTCGTGAAACAAATGAAGAGCTTCTTGCAATCAAAGCTTATCCTGCAGAAGGATTTGATGTTGGAGCAATCCTTTCCATTGCACGGAGGTGTAATTCTTATAACCTCGAGGAAAAATTATAATAGTTACGACAATCAAGAAAAAAGAGCAAATAAGCATTCTGGCTTTACTTATGTGTCTGCCTCAACACAAGATCATTGACTCTTTCAATTCTTCAGGCAATTGCATAATGAGTGGGAGGGCACACGAATTGAAGCATTGCACTGGATATCAACCCTTTTGACCAGACATCGTGCTGAGGTAATTGGAACTAGCTGCAAATCATATAGAAGTCTGCCCTTTTTTTTGGGTATCTGAGAAGCAATGTCATTAGGTGAAGTTGAAATGTTTGTTATGATTTTGATGGTCTGTCTATTCAGCTAGATTATATTTTGTCAAACATGGTAACTGAACAGGTAGGTTGAGAGGGGTAGTTTCTTAGCAAGAAGCTTTGATCTCTCAAGATGTCTTTGGTTTCTGTTTCTGTTGTTGCCTTTATTGGAATATTTGTAGGGACAATTAGTGTCCTTCTTTTCCATGTATTGTGGATCACTAAGGACTTGAGTTTTCTTCATCTGATGATTATATGGTGTCATCATAGAACACAATGATATTCATGCAAAACACCCCTCCACTCTTATACCTTCAGTTTGTCGCGCTGTTATGGTGAAATTGATGCTCAGTGTGACTCACAATGCAAGATTTTGGGGAACGTTTCAGACAAACACTTTTGTGTTTTGGCTTCTAGTACTGTCATAAGATATTGTAATTTTAATACCCGAAGATGCTGGCAGATTATTGTTGGCATTTGCTTGATGTATGATGGGAATGGTATGAGCATTGCATGGGAATAAACATTTTATGTTGCACGGAAGATAGCATAAGAAATGTAGAACAATAAACTCTTTGGTAATGTTCATCTTGGAGATGTTGGCCCTGAGGAACTTAATATGTTATGATTTAATGCCGAAAGGTGCTGGCTGATTATTGTCAGCATTTGTTTGATGTGTGAGGGGAATGGCATGTTATTGCATATGAATACATGTTCTATGCGGCATGAGATACAGAAGAAGAGAAAACTGTGTACATTTTGGTAATGTCCAACATGGAGTCAGAAAGGTTGATTGATGACTATAATTGCTGTGTAAACTAATTGGTAGACTCAGTGACCAACGGCATGTGGGTCTAGTGTCCCTGTGAAGCTCCTTGAGGACAACAATGTCAAAAGGCTTGGCTTGAAGCTGCCATTTGGCACTTAAGGTAGATTTGGTGGTGCATAAATCAAAAGATGGAGCATAACAAAAATAATGTGTATGGAATGGAATGAAAGTTTGGCCCTTGAAATATTAACTAGCAACTACTTTCAGCTTTTTTGTGCTTGGAATTTTTGTCTGTAATTGTTCTGTTTTGAATTTTGAGTTTGATTGAATATCAGCTCTGTTATAAATTGACTGACAATTTTAATGACAGTACACTAATATCCCATATGAAACAGGTATTATGCTTTCTAAATGACATATTTGATACACTATTGAAAGCACTATCAGATCCTTCTGACAAGGTAATTTTCTATTGTTAGTAGTATACTTTAATCTTAAACAATTTTGGTCAGTTTTCTTCTTTACTCAATTCTCCTTGTCAAAATAATAACCAGATTCCATCTCTTTACATCTGTCCCTGCAGTCATCTTTTTTCTTTTTCAAACATTAGTTTGCTTTTGTGTGTGTGTGTGTGTGAAAAGTGGCTCACACTTTATTCTCATTTAATTCTTGCTAATAATAAATATCTCTCCAGGTGGTACTGCTGGTTCTTGAGGTTCATGCATGCATAGCTCAAGATCCGCAACATTTTCGCCAACTTGTTGTTTTCTTAGCTCATAATTTTCGTGTTGATAATTCTCTTCTTGAGAAGTGAGTGTTTCTCATGTTTCTCGATGCTTTTGCCTAATTCTTGTAATCTAATTGTTGTGTTGGTGTTACTTCATCAATAACTCCAGTTAGTACCTTATTAAATTTTATGCAAATTATCCTTTTGTTCTTTAGGCGTGGTGCTTTGATAATCCGACGACTCTGTGTACTCTTGGATGCTGAAAGAGTCTATCGAGAACTTTCCAGAATCCTAGAGGGAGAAGCAGACTTGGATTTTGCATCCATCATGGTTCAGGTATAGCATTTTCTTGAAATAGACATTTAGTACATGGATCTGGCGGTACTCTTCTAGGGCCTTGTTCAAGTTAGATGAAATGAAGCATCTTAAAAGGTTGGACCTGTGGCATAAAGTTGCCTCCTGTATCAAAACTGTTTAAAATTGGCTAAATTTTCTTTTCATAATATATATGTTTTTAAAATTTTACCGTTCATTTCTACTCAACTTCTTCTTGTATTTTCTTCAGGCTCTAAATTTGATTTTACTCACATCCTCTGAATTAGCTGAGCTTCGAGATCTTTTGAAACAATCACTGGTGAATGCTGCTGGGAAAAACTTATTTGTTTCCTTGTATGCCTCATGGTGCCATTCACCTATGGCAATTATAAGCCTTTGCTTGTTAGCACAGGTATGGAACCTTGTCATGTTTGTTCTCTTATTGTCAAATCTTTTCTCATTCCATTAACAGTTTCATTAGTTCCTTTTCCTGCTTATAATTTTCTCATAGTTTGTGTTCATTTGATATATATATATATATATATATTTTTTTTTTCTTTTTTCCACAGACATATCAGCATGCTAGTGCTGTGATTCAGTCACTGGTGGAGGAAGATATTAATGTCAAATTCTTGGTCCAGCTGGATAAATTGATTTGTTTGCTAGAGACACCAATTTTTGCTTACCTAAGATTGCAGGTGCAAATTGGAGAAAGAGTTCATGTTACTTTCCTTCTTAATTATGTGCGAATCTGTGAACAAGTTTATGCTTTATTCACAGTGGGATAATGACTTTTATTTGATTGTTTGTTGTCTTTTTCTCGTTCATATTATTTTGAAGCTTTATTGTTGCATGGCTGTCTCACACTGGTGTCTTGGGTTGTAAATTATTATGCTGATTAAAGTCCTTTTTTTGTGCAGTGATAGTTTCCTCTGATTTAAAGTGCTGTTGCTTGCAAGCTTGCTTTGCATTGCATTTTCTTATTTGATAATGATAACGTGGCCTCTTGCCAGTCTGTGGGCAATGTGAAATGTTTCAATATGAAGTTGTGTCTTCATAGAGCTCCATAATGAGGAATATAATTGACCTTTTTTATGATGCTTGATTGATCTTTCTGGGCTGCTTGCATGATTAGGTGTTCCTAGGCTGCTCATTGCACTTCTAGAACAAATTATTGGCTAGTCTGTTATACATGGACTTATATATTTAATTGAAACATTTTAATTTTACTGAGAAATTTGTGGTTCTTGCAGCTTCTTGAACCTGTAAGATATACATCATTGTTAAAAGCCTTGTATGGTCTTCTCATGTTACTTCCTCAGGTACACTTGAAGTCGCATGCTGCTTCCATTCAAATTTCTCTTTATTTTTTTTATCATAATTTGCATGGGACTGGATTTTCCCACATACAGCACAACAAAGCACTTATGTGTGTTTTTGTATGTCTTTTGTATGATTGAGAGAAGAATAGGCTTTTAATGGAAATGTGTGCTTGGCCCCAGGGAAAAATTGGAAAGAAATTTTAGTTGTATGGCATTTTCTATTCCAAACTTTAGCACCAAAGGGATTACTGATTTTGGCTATTTGTTTATAGAACTTACGTGCCATTTTTTGATTCTTGAATGCAGCAAAGTGCTGCTTTTAAGATATTGTGGACTCGTTTGAAAGCTGTACCTTCATATTCATTCAACGGTGAGCAATTCAAGCGAACTTCTTCAGGAAACCCTTATTCCCAAATTTTACACCACATTCCCAGCGGATCACAGATCCCTGAGGATGGTGATGCTAACCAGGATATTGGGAATTCCAGTTTGCATAATGCAATTAACTTTTCTTTAAGACTCCAGCAGTTTGAGCAGATGCAGCGCCAACATCGGATGCATGCAAAAGCACAGGCTCAATTGCGCAACAATGCAATCTCATCAAAGGTTTGTATCTTTTTATGCTCCATGATTTTATTGTTGTGGTGTCATTATTTGTTGAGGGATTAAATTTATGGTAAGAGTTTTTATTGGAGATAAGCCCAGGTTCATTTATGAACATTAATGACTTTAACTAGTGTGGTTTTTGGACATTATATGTGGGGTTCTCCATCAAGGATATGGTCGTGGACACAGATCATAACATGGAATAAGTAAGGGATATCTATTTGCATTTGTCGCCAAAATGTTGTCTGGGCCTATGATGGCAGACAGACTGATTGTCGTCCTTAGTGTCAGAAATGTTTCCTTCTCTGCCTATTTGGCAGAGAAGCTCATAGTCCATCTTTCCAGTGTGCCTTGGAAATTCTAATGCCCTGTTTTATGCAGGATGGGCAAAGACCGGAAGAACACCAACGACAACCTTCCGTATCAGGCATGAGCATGCCTTCTTCAGGATCAACTAGGAGAGGTCCAGGACAGTTGCAACTTTAGTTCTGTCAATGCTTCCCATCTTCAACTCTGGGGCTATTGCAATCTTTTCAGTATACAACAGCAGCCATGGACGAGATCACGTGAAACTTGTAAAATTGTATATGATAGATTGTTCTGTTAAAATTTCTGGAGGCTGGAATGGTCTAGAATGGGTTTTGAATTTAGATTATGCATGCTCGGGCTTTTCCTGGGCTATTCTTTCCGTTTCCTTTTCTAAAGAAAAACTTTTGTACCGATGCGAGCCTACGTGGTTCTGTTGTTTTTTAATTGAAAACCATGTGGGCAAGGGCAAAATAATTTAGATAATCCTGTTTGTTTCTTTGTCTAGTCTTCAGTCGTTACTATGGCCTTATAAAATAAGGGATCAGCTAATTCAATGTAAGCATCAATTTCACCAACTCTCTGTTATGGTACTCTAGAGATCCAAGTGATAATTAAGTAGTTTTAAAGCCTTTTAGGGCATGGAGATCTATATTTTTAATTTATTCATTCCTAATTACAATTAATAGTGAAATTACGAATGTTCAATTAACAGAAAAAATGCCATAAGAATGTGAATTTATGTTTAAGACGTGTAAATCTCGCTCTTGATTCAAGCTGAAGCTCAATCTAGCATTTTTCACTTGGGGCATTGTCCGAGTAAATTCCAGAGTAATTTGTACTATTTATTTAGTCCAATTGTCTGCGTGACAAGTGACCTTTGATGATTAAAATCTTATTTCTTTGCAAATAAGATGCTGAACGAAGTCTTAATATTTCGGAGATGTGCTCATCGTCGAGCCTGACACATCCCGTTGAGCCACTTGGTGCCTGGAAACCGGCAAGTGCGGGCATGACATTGCTCCTATGAAGCAGTTTACGCTAACTACCATCACTTCAAACAAAACATACGCTGATCAACAAGCAGGCAATCGCATTCCTTAATCTTCTGCCGACAAATATGAACAGAAAAGTACTCAAACTGCACAACAATCCGGCAACTTTCTTTTGCTCTTTTTCTGTTTTCGCATTCTGCCGTTACTTTTCCTTTCCACTTGTTTTTGCCGGGGAAAAAGGGAGGGAAAAAAAAAAAAAAGCTCAAAAAGAGATCCACAATCTAGTTATAACATGAGAAGCTGAAGCATCTCGCTTGCACAACTCCTTGCTGCTCAAAACCGTGTTTACAAGGCGTATATCTTCTCCATGTCAGAGTTGTAGTCATCAATATCAGATACATTTGCTGAGTAAAAAGACCATGAGAAAGACTTACTTCCACTTGCCCTTTTTATACGCCTTTGGGAGTCCCGGAATGCTCCAAAGTGTTGTCGGAAAACAAAGTAGCACATGCTTGCGAGCGTTCCAACAAGGATCGGAGTTCCCATTACAGTGATGGTTACAGCCATCCAGGTATGATTTCCCACAACTACAAAAGCTATAGACAGAAAAGCTCCACAAGTGCAAGCACAAGCAGCCCACATTAGCTTGTTAACGACAGAAACAACCTGCTTCTGAGCTCTAGTGTCCCAGGCCACCAGAGTGATCTGAACCACAACAACAGCGAGTGATATGAAGAGTGATGTTGCATTCAAAAGGCAGAAAACTCGAAAACCAATGTTGTCGGCTATGTTAGCCTTTCCCGCTTCATTTCCAGCCTTAATATATTGCCCGGGCAAGTTGAATATAGCCAGGAAAGCAATTGAGGCAAAAAGGACAGCAACAACAGTGATGGAGTTTGTGGTGTTCTGGACAGCTTCTCTGTGAAGCTTTCTCAGTTCTTTGGCAATACCAGAAACTCGTCGATTAGTTTTTTCATTTTGTATGAATTGTGAGTGCACCTCATGCTTTATATCACTTACAGTCCTCTTAAGTTCCATTGCTTCATCTGCTTGATGAACATACTTAGCATGCTTTGCACCAGCCTCAGTGAGAGCTTCCTTGATTTCTAATGCAGATTCACCATATTGGAGCTTATCCGCCAAATCCATTGCTGTTTCAAACTGATTATTGATGGAGTTGACTTCAATGGATGTGTAACATAGCAAAAGGCTTAATATCTGGAAGACAGAGAATGGGATATCAGTGACAGATTGACAGAGGCAATTTTCACTCCTATTTTATTTTTGATGTCATGCTTAGGTCCTTTGAATGAGAGGATGAAGAGTTGTGCATGAGATAGAGAACCATGTGATAAGTGGTACATCACATAACTTAAGTTGAACTGAAAATGTTGACAGCCATCAGCCATGTAGTTATGTACTGCATTGAATCACCTTTTTTTCTCACAAAATAAATTATTTACTCCCCATGTATCTGTGTTTTTTATATGAGCCAAGGACAAGTAGGCCTCAAGGCAGTCAAACCGATCAAATTAAAAGGATTTACTGATTCAAAAGAGCATACATGGTGGTGGAAGGGAAGGAGGGAATACAAACTCATGAAATTTAAATTTCAAAGCTAAGTTAGATGTTTAGGAAGAATGTTTATTCTTCGCATTTACACTATTTCAATGACACAGGCTTCAAGTGGATAATTCGGAAGTGAGAGGGTAGTTGAATCCTAAATCCTAAAAAGAGATAAATATCCAAGATTCTGCAACATCTTTTTAGGTAATCTTCTCATCTAGCAGTATAGTTACCTGAAATTTAGATTCCACCATGAAATATGGGCTCATGAAAGTCTGAAATTCTGCAAATTATAATGCTTAATACTGTAGATTATTTTGCTTGTCTATTTATACATCCACGGCTACTTTGTTCCAGTATTCCTCCTAGTTACTATGAAAAAGTAAAGGAGAGGTCTAACTGACACCCGGCATTCAAGCCAAAACAGAACTGTGAGGAACTAAGCAGTTCATGATCCACTCGGCCACCAAGCAATCAAGCTGGCCATTATATTACCTTTTTCTTTATAGATGGAAGGAGGCAGCTATTGATGATCACATATAGACAGAAAACATGCCTCATTTGTCATGTTAAAGTACCTGTGGACGGGATTTCCTCGTGGAAATATGCACTGCTGTGTTGCCCTTCTTGTCACGCTCATTCAGTATTGAATGATCAGCAAGCAATATCTCTTCTACTACGGATGTACTCTGGCCTTTGACAGCCATATGGAGAGCTGTTTGGCCTTTCTTATCTTTGATGCCGACAATTCCTGGATCGCGATCTATAAGAGCTTTCACCATATGAAGAAGGCCATACCTAGCGGTTGTGTGCAATGCAGTTTTCCCATTTTTCCTCACAATTCTTATTGAACTGGCATCAACGTCCAATATGGCATTCACCACATCTAGACGATCTTGAATAGCCGCTGAATAAAGGGAGCTAGTATTTGAAGAATTGCATAACTTGCAAAGTTCAGGCCAAATGCTCAAAAGTTCCTTAACAATACCTAAAACAAACAGTCAATGGCATAATCAAGTCAGTTAACCAGCCAACCAGTAGTACAGGCACAAATACTGTGCACATTCAAATAAGCAACTATTTATGAAGCTAAAATTTACAAAATTGCACCACCCTCTATCATGGTAACCTAAGCAATTGCAACCCTTTCCCATCCAATAAGCAAACCATCTCTAGGTAGCCCCAAATTTGGACATTCAACTTCCAACAGAATTCAGCAGTGTTCTACAACTTTAACAGAAGATTTTCTTATTTCCAGCATTCCTTACAAGTTATTGTCAAGGAATTCAAAAAAACGAGATGCAGGGCCTCATTGCAGATGCATAATTGCCGACAAGATGACAAGATTATAAGATGAAGACCTCCAGGAGCACAAACACACACTTATATAACACACACACATACCCATTGGAATTGACAGTAACCTAAAAGAATTTTCTAAGAAGAAAAAAAAAAAAGGTCCCATTTGAGCTCATAGCTGTCAAAATTGTTCTAGTTCCAATACTAGAACGGAATCACGAACCCCTTAGGCCAATTCTAATTATTTGATTATTATTCATATCCAGCAAAAACCTATCTCGATTAAGCAAAATCGAATCTCTTCCCTCTCATCATAGGAGCGAATGCAATTATAGTGCACATAATCACATAAGAAAATTAATATCCAACTTAATTATAAAAATTAAAAAAAAAAAGGAGAGAGAGAGAGAGAGAGAGAGAAAGAAAGAAAAGGAAAAGAAACCCAGTTTATATCCATAAACTTTGAAAACAGTCAGACCAATCGCTGAAGTAACTCAAAATTAAAAAGGATCAGAACCATACCCAAGTGACCCTTCTTAGCTGCAACATGAAGTGCATCCATATCAGACTTGGACCTGATCTTGGCAACCTCCAAGTCACAAAACTTGACCAAATAACTGAAGACACTCCCCAAATCATTCTCTGCAGCTATGTACAGCGAAGTCTCCCCTGCATCATTCTGCATAGCCATTAGATCAGAAACTAGGGAGGACCCATTAGACTGCTCATCTCTTGTTAGCTTCTCAACAATCTGTCCCAGAGATTCAAGGTCGTTTGATCGTACGGCTGAGAAGAATGATTGGTGGGTTATGAACCGCAGTGACTTTGATGACTCCATTACAAAGCTCACAACTTTTATCACTTCTGAAGCTTGTTTCTTTCTCTACATGAAAGAGAAAGACTCTCCCTTTCGTTTGTCAATGGATAAAAGACCGGCTGGGAAAGATTATCAGACCAAAGAGACCACTTTTTGAAGGAGCTAGAGCTCACAAATCTCCTTCTCTCTCCAAAAAGATTCTACCTTTAAGGTTTCTTTCTTTTGTATGCAGTTTGCCTGCTGGCTACATGTGAAAGGGGTGTGTTCCCCACTAATCAATGTATCCTTTTCCGATTTGAGAGAGAGAAGAAGAGACCGAAGAAGATGCAATGTGATAACATAAAATAAGCAATGAAGAAAAATTGTGGTGGTGGCTTATGGATTGGTAGCATTTCCCATCAAAGCAATAATGTTGATGGCAAATCAATAAATAAGTGGAGTCAACCAATTTGAGACCACAATGTGATTTTACCACTCCTCAATTTCTAGAAGAATTGGTTGAGTGTGAGGGTGCATATTATTGAATTAATTGGTTCTGTAAAACCATATTAATGCAGTTAATTAAAAATTCATATGCTATACATTGTGGTCTCTAATTAATGATATATATTTTTTTTATTTTTAATATAAAATCATAATTAATAATAAAATTATAAATAATTATAATATTATTATTATTAAATTAATTGTATTCGCATAATAAACCTCCCATCAATTATGTAGCAAATTCAATGATGATGAGACCATGAGAAGTTGTCAGTTAGCATAAGAGGATTACCTTTTCTTTTTTCTATTTTTTTAATAGCATGATTATTTTTATTCTTTTTTCTAAAATAAATATTATAAATACATTAATTAATATATTTATAAATTAAGATTTAAGAGTATTTATTAATATATTTATTTAATTTTTATTTATATACTGTTAAATTAAAATGATTTTTTTTCAAAATTTAATTTAATATTAATAAATTTAGAAAATCATATTTCATCATAAATTGTAAACTTATTATTAAAGTAAATAATAATAATAATAATAATAATAATAAAGATATTTGAATTCAAATTAAAATTTTTTTAAAAATATATATTAAATTACAAATTTAAATGCTATGATTACCCTTATTTTGCTGGTTGTCACCTTGTGCAAATTCTATTAGTTAGCTTCTGAGGACGTGAGATTCCTTCTTTTTAGAAGTCGACAAAAATATGATTTTCTTGCTGTCCGCTAGCGTCCATTTTCTTTCCACGGGAAATGGACAGCAAAATTCAACAACCCGTTTACCCTTTCCATTGAGCCAATTGACCATCTTATCCTTCAATCCATCCATCTGAACATCTTTTGCTTGATGATTTTAATCTTCAAGAGCTTTTGCATCACAAAATGGGAGAGCAATTAAATTTTTTTTTTTTAAATTAATCTTAATATTAATAAATTTAGAATTTAAATGTTTTTCACTATAAATTCTAAACTTATTATTAAAATAAATAATAACGAAGATACTTCCATTAATCTCATATAATTGAGACGACTTTTATCAAAGAAAAGTGTGTTGGTGAGAATAGACCAATTATAAACGTCATAATGAAATAAATATTGAATTATATTAAATTAATAATTAATTTATTATGCTAATAGTTAAGTGGATCAATTTTCCGTTTTTTTTTTTTATTTTTATAAATATATAAATTATTTATAAATATTTATAAAGTTCAAGACATTATAAAACAATAGTTATTATTATTTTTTCTTTTTTGACCCAAAAAAAAAACTATTTCAGTAATTTTCTTATTTTTTAATTTATAATGAGATCCACCCCAAACTTATTTATCTTTTCATATGACGGCTATTGCATGGACGGAGAAAATCGAGGAAGTCTAAATGTTCTTTGACAAAAGCATGATATCAATCATATTAAAATAATAAATAAATATATATATATATATATGTTTATATTTATATATATAATATTTTTAAAATTTTGAAATTTTCATTGAAAAATTGTGTAACAAAGAAACAAAATATACCAGAAGGTTTGAAATAAGTGCAAAACCATGAAATTCAACACGTAATCACCATACTCGCACATTTTTCAAGTTTTGTTGTACATTCTTTCGTAGTTCTTGTACGTTTTCTTTAACTTTTAGTCAAAAATAAGATGTTCTTGAAATTTATTTATCTTTTTTATATAAAAAGTAATGGAAAAAATTGACGTAATTTAGACGTAACTTAGCCATAATCGATGCTAGCATGACATTGATTATATTAAAATAATAGTATTTTTTATATTTTTAAAATTTAATTTTTTAAAAAAATTATATAATATATAATAAAAATAATATAATATACAATAAATTAAACAAAATATTCGATCAAATTTAAAAAATATAATAACTGCAAAATTTAACACATATTACCATTCTTTTTTTACTCTTTTTCAAATCTCATTACATTTTTTTTGTAATTATTATACATTTTATTATTATCATGTTGCATATTATATATTATATATATATATATATATATGTATGTATGTATGTATGTATGTATGTATGTATGAACCAAACCTGCAAGCAGTTGAGTTTTCCTCCCACATTTGCGGGTGAGCAATCCTCCCTAGCAACCACGAAGAAAAAAAAGAAAATCAATTTAACATTTTCTCCAATCAGAAAAAAAAAAAAAAAAAAAACTAAAAACCATCTTCTGTTAAGCTTCAAAAACCAAAACCATACCGAAAAAGAAAAAAAAAAAAAGTGAAATTCCATTCAATTGCATCAAAAACCCACAAACTAAAACACACCCAAAAGTCTCTTTTTTTATTTTCTCTCTCTCTCTCGCTCTAATTTTTTTATTTGTGTTATCTTTTTTAGAGAGTATTATCATGGGTGGATTGAAAGACCTATTTCACCGGAAAAAATCGAAGAAACCGGATTCTGGCGTCGACCACCGACGGCGGCACCCTTAAATGTGTCCAAGACTCCGTCTTTGAAGCTGAGGCCGTTGGTTGAGGAGCTCGAGCTTGTGTTCGAGAAATTCGACGTTAACGGTGATGGCAAGATATCATCCTCCGAACTGGGCTCCATTCTTTCCAACCTCGGCCAAGAGCCTGAAGAAGACGATCTCCGCAAAATGATCACCGAGTTCGACGCCGACGGAGATGGCTTCATTGATTTCAACGAGTTTGTTGCGATGAACACTCAGGGGATCGACCCCGACGAGGCGATGGAGAATCTGAGGGAGGCCTTCTCCGTTTATGATCTTGATGGCAATGGGTCTATCTCTGTGGAGGAGCTCCACAAGGTTCTCACCAGGCTCGGCGAGCACCACTCCGTTTCCGAGTGCCGGAATATGATCAACGGCGTCGACAGCGACGGCGATGGGACGATTGATTTTGATGAGTTTAAGGTAATGATGATGATGGGTGCCAGGTTGGTCTCCATGGAAGGTGTCCGGGCAACCACCGGCTAAGTTCCACCGCCGTTTGCGGTGGCGGTTTCTGGGTTCTGTTTTTATTTATTTATTTTCTTTCTTTTCCTTTTATTTTAGAACGTTCAAAAGAAAATTGTTAATAATATCACAATATATTTTGTATGGCGTACATTTGATATGATACTCTTTTTTTTTTTTAATTTTTTCTTTTACATTTTCCTTTTTTTTTTCGTTTTCAATTCAGATTTAAATTTGATTAATTAGTTAATTACGTAAACTAATTTATGAGATTTTTTTGACCGTTGGATATATTATGGGAAATATGCTCCCGTCAGATTGCAGTTTACACAAAACGTCTTGTGACTTGAAATGCTCGATCACGTATAACAATCCAAATTTCATATTTAATTTCAACTGTTTTTTTTTTTTTTTTGGGGCACAATTCTGGGGTTTTATTTATTCACACAATAAACATATGTAGGAAATTTAGGATCTAATTTCCGCATGAATTTTCGTGATAAACCATAAGAATTCTTATCTTACACTTAAAATAAGTATGGGTCTGTTTAACATTATGATTGAGTTTTGTTGTTACTGGGGACAAATTAACAATTATAAAATTAATTATTAATAAATATAATTAAATATTTAATAATTATTAGTAATGGTATACTAAATTTAATAAAATAAAAAATAATTATAATTTTATAATTTATTAAATATTTAAAAATTATATTCTATTCAAAACGTTAACTTTCTAAACTATAATCATAATTCCAAATGTGTCCAACAACTCTTACCAGCAATTAACAGTAAGTCCATGCAATAAGTTTTTGAAATCAGCATCTAATAGTTAATCTAATCATAATTTTGAATTTTCTTGTGAAAAACAAAAATAAAGTAAGTAGGCCCCGTAGAGTAAAGGTGAAGAAAAAAAATAATTAAAATGATATATTGAAATAAGCATCTAATAAAATTATAAAAAATAATAACATTAATATAAAAATGATAAATGCAATTATATATTATTAATAAAATAATATAAATTTTTTACCTTTTTTCTCTTTCGTTAACTTATTTCTTGCATTCTTATAATAACTCATATTTACTTTTATAGCAATATTTTTGCATTTAGTAAGTATTTTTCCTCTTAAAAACAAAATTTAAGATTAATTTATTTGAATAAATTACATAACTTATTATTAAATTTATTATTATTATTATTATTAAATTATTTAACTTTAATTATTTTTTTAATTTAATTATTTTATCATTTTATTAAATAAAAAGTTATAAAATTTATAAGTTAAAAATTACATTTTTATGTAATTAAAAATATTTCATTTATTTTTAACTAACAGATTTCATATACTGAAATTTGTAGTATCATTCCAAATTATAAGTGCAATAATAATAACGATAATTTTAAAAAAAAATTTTATATTTTTTTTTAAATTTTAAAATTTTGAAATTTAAAAGGGTAATTTTTTTTAATATTTGAGTAAATTGAAAGTAATAACAATTTAAATAAATAAAATTTTTTTCCTATAATTTTTAATTTTAAAAATTTGAAATTATATAAAAATAATTTTTTTATTAATATTTAAATAAATTTATAAATTTTATATTTTTAATTATCTACATTGTGACTATATAGTGTGATTTGAAATAATATAAATAATTACAAATATGTTAATTAAATATAATAATTCTAATAACATAAAAAATATAATTTTTATTTAATAAAATTTAAAATGATTAAAATTAAATTAAATTAAAAATTAAATCATTTAATTATAAAAATAATAAAAATAAGATTGAGTAATTAATTATATAAATTATTTTAATTCAGTCACATATGCATATGTGATATGTGATTTAAATTTGATTATTAAAAATAGATTAGTTAATAATTAGATGAAGAGACAAAGATTATTTATCTCCAATGTGAGAAGAGAATTAATGTAATTTTTCTTATCATTCCTGAGTTAAGTTGATATGTTGTTATGAGTTATATCTTTTATTTTTAGTTAATTTATATATATATATATATTTATTTATTGTTTCATTCAATGATCTAAATCAATTTCTGGTAGGATTTTGATGTTAACAAACTCGAGTTTGCGTGTTGGGGTCTTTTTTATTTTTCTCTATTTTTAGTAAAATTTTATATCCATTCTAAGATTCCATTCTTAACACTCTGAATTGAGGTAGGTAAAACTTGAGCTAGAGCGGTGGATAGAGAGCGTCAGCATGGCTGCCTCAAAGAGCGTAATGCCCACACCAACCCGCCTCCGTCCACTAGCATGCTCAGCGGCTAAGGCCACCGGGCCTTGTCCTGCGCGCCTTGGTGCCACACCAGCCAGACCTCATCAAATGGGTGAGGACAGAAGGTGGGTTTGGTCAGAGACTCCAAGACGGGTCCAATGATTGGTCTTATTGACCCTGAAGAAATCCTTCAGGTGTCTCAACTCATTGCAACTCCCTTGATTCCAAGGTGCTGATGATGGGCTGCTTCTGTTTTGGTTAACTTGGCCCAGCAAGTTCCTGGTATGCATGTCCTTTTCTTTTTCCCGGGGGATTTTGATTCACTTTTTTTTTTTTTGGCAATGGTTGTGTTGATGGGTGTTTGTGCATTTTGGTATGTATCATGTTTAGTGTCTGTTCAGTTTGGTGGACAGTGCTATATAAAGTTCGCTTCTTTAGATGAATAGCTTGAAAAGCAAGTTGCAAATTTAGTTTTGAAGTTGTTAGAGCATTCAAACACTTAGACAATTAACTCCAACTGCGTCAGACCTCGTGTTCCTCACGTTGGGTCCCAAGTTTGGATAAAGGAGGAGGGTAGCAGTAAGTTGGGAGTCCATAGCAGGTCTCCTTCGCCACTCCACTGGTGGCTTAGCTTTGTCCTAGAAACTACTGCTTCTGCCTCTCTAGGCATGAGCAATAGCTCATGACTGGTGTGATTCTTGGGGAGATGATTCAGAGTTTCTGTTTGGGATGTGGTTCAAGTTTCTTATGTCTGTCTGCAGTTCAAGTTTGCTTAGCCGTTTCACTGATGTGTTGATCAATGGTTTTGGTACTTGTTGGCCAAACAAGGGAACTTTCTCTGCAGCCTTGGGGGGCTGGCTATATTTGCCTTACTTCTGAGAGGACTAGAATAAGGGGCATACCACCAATGGTGTCCATGCTAATATCCTCGTTACCTAATTCTTTAGTTCGTTGGGACATGGGATCAAAGCCTGGAGTAAGGAGCAAAAGCCAAGCAACTCTACATGGTTCGGTGGTTCCTCATTACCCTAGATGGGTAGCTTTTCCATGATATACCTTTACTGCTTCTTCTTCCCCTCTATTTATCTAGCGTCACTGATTGTAGATTGTTGAACTTTTAAGGAAAAAAACTTAGAGAGATCAACATCTTAGTATGGGAATTAGGCTTATGGAATTGGAGATTTGCTCATTGTCTGTTTGAGATTAAAGGCAAATTTATGCTGCTTCCCATGTTTTCACTGAATCATTCTCATGGACTTGATTCTTAGTCGGTGTAAAAATGACACACACACTACTGCTCTTTAATGAGACTCCCTTTAATATGGTGGCTCTGCTTCGGCAATCTCCCTGAAACATACAATGTTCAAATCATTTTTAGTGGGAAGGATATAGAGAACTTGCAGTAGGCTCCTGTTCTTCATCAGGTAATCGAATTGAGGATCTTGAAAGCCAAAATTTCCCCCTGACTCTGAGTTTCTAAACTCTTAGAGGCCTTGCAGAGATTGGAAGGCACTGCCCGGAGAGGCATGGGCGGAATATATTTCTTTTCATTTTGCCAGATTAATCCATCGTGATAAACCTCAAATGGCACAAATTATGCTCCTGATTATGGATCTCGTCAGCATGCAGGGTGCAAAGCCATTTTGCGCTCCCTAAAACATCCCTTAATTTTTGTACTTGGCTTTCATTGCAACTATCTGGTCCTATTTGTACCAGGCCAACAAAAGATGCTGGTTCCTTCTTGAGTTTGAGCAAAAAGTCAAGTGTGCTATTGAAAATTTGAAACAAGTTAATCATCCTTCTGCTGGTCAGAATGCAGAGGCATCTTCTCTTGGACAGGGGATGCAAATATGCTCTTTGAGGCAAGTTTTCCTTATTTTGCTGTACTAGATTTGGCCTGCATGACAAGTTCTGGCTGAAACTCCAATTAAACAGATTGACCATATACTGCTTACTTTTGGCTGTATAAACAACCTTTTCCTTCTGGATTATGGCTTTGCAAGTCCTTCAATCCCTTGTGGTTGTAGCGAGCTCACATATGATGGAGCTCTTCTGGATGCTGCAAGTATGGCTGCTGGGATATCTTTGCGAACTTCTCCTTACCAGCTCCGTGGCAGCAACAGGTCTTATCCCAGCTAAATTTACATGGTGAAGCACCTATTTTCAATGTTTGTGTTTGTCTGATAATCATCCAACTGTTTATATACCATTCAAGGTATTTTCTTTTTACCAAAATGAAGGTTAAACATTCTTTCCTCCTTATGTTAATGTCATACTGAAGCTAGGTTAAATTTTTTGCCTTCTCTTCGGGCCAACAGTTGCTGGGCTTTTTGGCTTGAAATAAACCTCATATTTCTCAATCTATGTAGACTCAAAGATGCCATTGTCAGTTACCGTCAACCTGTTTTCGTTGGTAATTTTAACTTCTTTAAAGTTAAATCTAGAGTCCTGAGGCACAAATCATACTTGTGGAATATAATGTGTATGGGATGAGGACGAAATGCTTTTTGTTTAGTTTTCTTAGAGACCTGCAGGGAAAATTATTTTGATGGGAAAATAATCTTTACCTGTTTGTATGTGTGAAGATAATAGCAACAACTTTTTCTTTCACTGGTCAGTATAAAAATTTGTGAACCGAATTCCCTAAATTCTATGTGCAAAACTAATGGAATCTAGAATTAATCACCTCTAATCTGTAGCAAATAAGTAGTAAACTGTAGCAGCATTTTATTGGTCACACTGGTGACAAGACAAGACAAATTGAGATACAAAAATAACCTTATGATGTGAGGAGCTGGTAGAGAGACGCTTGTTGGCAGCCCTCAGAATAGTGCTTGCAAATGAAGTGGAGGCAGTGCAAAAGCAAGATTTGAACACTCATAAATCTTTATCAGCTGATGCACCTCTTGGGACTGCAAACAAAGTAGCTGCTTTTCATACCATTATCACATTATGTGTGATTGCACTGGGGCAACTCCCCACCAAAATATTGGATGATGAGTCATTATTGAGACGGGGTGTTTCTGCTTCAACTGAACTGTCTATTCAGTTCAGAATCCAGAAGAAATCAGCTATCATAGATCCGATGAAAGACCTAACAAGATGGGTGAAGTCTCTGTTGCCTGATGTCATGGCTACTGCTTAAACCTAATCTGTGGAGGGACTTTCTTAACCATGCCTGCTTGTTATCGATGGTCCCATTTGTCCAATCCCGTCATGTACAGTACCATATGCTTTTCCTTTGTAATTGTACTTTCATTGTCTTCAATTCTAAAAAATTTTGGCCCCAAATGTCACATAGGGATGTCTTGTGATTCAGTTATTGTTTCCCCGTTTGAAATTACATCAATGTTATATACTTTGGTTATAATCTGTATATTCCCCGAGTAAGCAATGAAAGAAATGTTTATATATATATATTCCTCTCTCTTTCTTTTATGTTTTTGATGATCAAATGATTTTCTGCTAAGTTGTGTGTCCACAGATTGTGTCGATTGATTGGTTTTTGTCTGGTAACGATGATGAGATGAGTGGTATAGACTCTGATGTTTTAAAAAGAAATCAGTTCTTTGGATTAATCACATTAGAACAAAAATGTTCCCAGACTGGTCCACTTTTATTTATATGATATTCATCACAGAACCGTAAATGAAACCTCAACATGCCCCTTTTCTTTTTTTGACGAAAGTGTGAAGCATGAGTTCAAAACCCTGTTTTGGTTTTAGCTGTTAGTGGAAAGTGAGTTCATGCAATGGTCATAAGAAAAAAGCAAGGATGGAGGTGTGCAAGCAACTGTATGTTCCACCCAATTTGAACATTTTAGGATTGAGGCAAAGGCTGCCAGTTCAGGAAAAACTATGTAACCTGGAGATCAGCTGGACATTGAAAATGGCCAAAAACATAAGAGCCTAAAAAGGGGAGACAAACATGGACCAGGGCAGGCTTTCACAGTATCTTTAATTCTGCAATCTATTCCCACATCACAAAGATATATACAAGAGCAGGAAAACCCAGAAAGCCACGCGGTGAGGCTTCAGTTGGGGAAATCTGAGAAGAAAAGATCAGAGAAAAGAGGGTTGGGGAGGGTGAGGGGGGAGCCAATAAACCAAGAAAAAGGTCCCTAACATAATTTATCTACTACTCGCCCACTGAGATGGGCCTCTTAGCTAAACCAAGTGGGGAACGTGACCGCTGCTGGCTGTTGATCTTGCATACAGCTCGTCTCACCTCTAGCTGCTCCAATGACGGGGGCTGGATTTTCTCAAATTCCTGCTTGATCTTCATGACTTGACTGTGAATTGGAACCCCTAGTGTCACATGTCCATTTTCATGTCCCATGTTGTTGTGAGTGCTGTTGCTGCTGCTGTTGATGTTCTTGTGCTCCATGGCGGATGCTGCCGCCTCACAAGCAGACCTTCCTTCAAAGACTTAAAACTTGCAGAGCCTTCTTTGAAGGGTGCACAGAATTTTCACGCTTTAGGCTTTGTATAACTGCTTGTGAAGAGTCTCAAACGTATTGACAACTATATATATATTGATGACAAGCGAAGAGAAAATGTAAGAGACACGATTTCTTCATGAATATGCATGGAAAAGGAATTAAGGTGGCGGAGATTAGGCGTTTAAGTTTCTACTTTCTACATATGTATGTATTTGGGACCGACTTTTGTGCCTTGCATGACATGTGTAGATGGGAAAGAGTGCTCCATGCCAACGCGGTCGCTACTGATTATATTGTAAGGGTACCTTGTGCAAAATTGACCTCGTGTGGTGCCCAAGTTGGACTTAGATGAATCGCAATTATTTTTAACAATTTAGGGGAGTGGTGCCAACTACTAAATAGCGATCGGTGGCTGGCCAACCACTTCCATTTCCATACACATTGGACCACAGAAGTCAGAAGCGTTCCTTGAGTTGACTGCTCTCTGCACTGAAAGTTAGATTTGTGCACATATTGAAACAGGACCGAGGGAAGAAAATGACAAGTCTTGAAGCGTGAAATGCATCAGTAATTTTTTTCTATTATTTATTTTTGGGGTTAATTGCAAGTAACAGTTGAGATTGACCATTTCTTGAAGAACTTTTCAACCTATTAGGTATACTGAATTTGTAATATTTTTACAATGAATCAATTCTAATTTATAGCTCAGGAGGTAAACGGAGACAAAAAGAGAGAGACTTTAGTCTAGTTTTCATTTAACGTTAAGATGAGACCTAGAAGAAAAAGGATGTGCAAGGGCTGTTTCTGTCTTCTACCCACTCCTCTAATTAAATAGCAGATTCTGACCATTTTTCCGTATTTTAGTGTCGGTATAAGGTTTAAATCATCCTGATTTGCCATCAACGATCTTATGGCCAAAGTGTGTATCATGTGAAATTACCGACCATTGTGAAACAATAGAATACGATGCCTTCTAACGATGTGCATATGAAAGCAGCATGTGTGAAACCACTTAAACTTGATGAGTGGGGTGTTTTGTTTTTAATAAAGTGAGTGTGTTGTCCACATAGAAAAACTTAAAATTTTCACATGAACTCTCTAATTTTAGAGTGAATAATATTTCTTTGGCCATATCGAGAAGAATAAACCTAATATACCATGTGAATACTTGCATATGAACACATATTATTTCACTATTTTAGAAAAGAAAAAGTCTATTTATGATGAAAATTATCCATTGGGTGTGCAACGCGATGATGCATATGAGGGTGCCATGTCAACATCAAATTGATATACCCAGGTTTTATCATCCGATTAATTCATCGGGTACATGTAAATCACATCTCCCATGTACTTGGTAAAAGCTCTTAAATGACAATAAAAAAGACATAACAATGCCTAATTCGCGCATTCAAATCCATATCTTGCAGCAATTGAGTAACTTGTTGTTCAGAAAATCTGTATTCATTAGTATTTAAGTGATTGTCGTCGAACTAGAAGTTTGAAATTGTAATTTTTTTTTTCTCTAAACCTTTTTAGAAGTTATCACACCGTAAGCTCGTTGTGTTTGAAGGACTGCAAATTTCTTGTCTTAAACTTAATCGAGAGACTGCATGCATTGTAAATACAATAGGTTGGTTGGGTAGTCCCATTGAATCAATAGTGGAATGCTAATGATTGTACGATATAGTGGGCTAAGGCGTGTCCATCTACATAGATCCATGTGTTTGTGTTCCTTCCTAGACAACCCTGAAGCTCCTTGTGATGAAGAATACGCCAAGGTAATTTTGGACAGGTAAACTCAAAAGTTGATCCTCCTACGGACACTTCCAATTCAACTTTCCGTGTTCCAAATTCAAAGCAGTGAAGCCAACTTAAGCGGGAAGCATTGGGCCACCGCCGTATCATGTGGAAGGGATTTCGTTTGCTCTACTGACCAAATTCCCCTAACCCACGAGACCATTTGGTGGTCACTTAGATTTCGTCCTGCTTTTCTTGGATCATTTTGGATGGTGCGGCATTGGTTTCTTGAGATGGCAAGCAACCCACCCTGCCTAAACAATTTGAAAAGGAAGCAGTTTGAGTTTGATGTGGACTAATGTTACCTCCTAATCTCTTATTGATTAAGTGAATGTCTATATTTACTCACCTTTTTTTTAAAATTATTTCTTTTGTGTAATAAATACTCACTTTTATATTTTATATAATTAAATTTTAATTAAATTTTATTTAATTTATCTGTTTTTAACTATTATTATTATTACTAATTACTAATTGTTATTACTAATAATAATGTTTGATTAGATTGATATTATATGTTATTATTAATTATTAAAATAGTTAATTAATATCTCTACTTATTACCAAAAAAAAACATGATATATAAAAATTTAAATATTATTATTAAAAATATTTGGGTTAATTACTATTATTAACCAACTGTAGTTACTTTTCAAAAAGGTGTATGAGCAGACCATAATTTTTAAAAATTTTTATCAAATATTTAATACTCTACTTTATTAAATTGAATAAAGATAATGCTTTTTATAATTTTATTACTCTTTTTTCTTTCTTTTTTTAATAAATACTCAATTTATATTTTATATAACTGAATTTCAATTATTATTATTACTAATTATTAATTATTATTATTATTATTAATATTTGATTAGATTGATATTATATATTATTGTTAATTATTAAAATAGTTAATTAATATCTCTATTTATTACAAGAAAAAAAAATATAAATATATAAATATTATTATTGAAGATATTCGGGTTAACTACCATTATCAACTATTGATACTTTTCAAAAGGATGTAGCAGACAATAACTTCTAAAAAATTTTACTAAATATTTAATACTCTATGTTTTTTAAACTGAACAAAGACAACACCTTTTAAAAAGCAAAAACAAACACTTTCTTCTCACTTAGAAAAGAGAACTAAATTAATAAATTCTTGAAATAATTAAAAAATTTAATTACTAGTATCAAAGATCAATTATAAAGAGATCATGCAAAGTGGGGATGATTTCCTAGTGTGAAAATAAGAAAAGAGTGTTGTTTATAGCAATGATAGGTAATTAAAGGTATACAATCCTTCCCTTTTACGCAGAGTAAGCCCAATCCAATGTGAAATCATTCTACCGTGGCAAGAAAGTTACTCTTGATTAAGATAAGTTGTTGAGTGACGCTTAAGAAATGTCAAAGAACTGAAAGTTTCTTTGCCTATTTAACCAAATGATGGTGTGATGACATTAGACATTAAAAAGGTTAAAGAAAGAGATAATTCTATACTTGCTGATCAATGTTATAAGTCAGCGATACAAATATGATATACTTTTAATTTAATAATATCATATTGTATTTTTGTGTTATTAAAATTTAATTAAGATTCAAAATATTATTTTCATGTTTAAAATTTATATATAGTATTAATTTGTAAAAATAATTTAGAGAGAGAAAATAAAGAGAGAAGGAGGAGAATATAGAGAGAAATAAAGTAGAGAGCGGGAGAAATTTCAGTTGATTTTGTTTTTTTTTTTCATTTGTTTTTCTTAAAAAGCATTTTCATAGTTTGAACAAGAAAAATACAAAGTATCTGTTAAACAGGTTTGCTCAAAAGGTAACAAAATCCAGAAAACAACAACCATACCAAACGAAATCCTAAATGATACTATCCGACTTTCTAGACTCAATGTAATGTATATAATACTTTAAATAAAACTTATTTAGTAACATGGACCCAAAAAAGCAAAAAAAAAAAAAAAAAAGGAAAAAACTCATTTGGTAACCAATACATGGAGCCGCAATTTATATTTTTACATGGGCTCCGCTTTTTGAAATCCACAGAAAAATATTTTGATGTAGCATCATTTACATTGGGTTCTACAAAGAATTAGCACAAGGGAGGCCCATTAAAACTCGAATACAAAATTAAGAGATTTTAACAACGATGTCTCAATTAATTGTGTTAAAAATATGGAACCATAATTATATTATCTTTTTTAAGTTTTAAATTCGTTGCAATGGGCCCTATTTAAGAGCATCTTCTTGACTGGTCTTCATGAGGCTTAGACTCAAACATAAGCCCAATAGCCAGCAGACTTGGCAAGAGACAAGCTTATTACTTTGTTGTCATTTTTATTTTTATTTTTATTTTTCTATCACCTATATATACTTCAAAGTTCTCAGCCTGCTCCGAAAACAAAAAAAAAAAAACAAAAAAGTTCTCTGCTTGTGGGTTTTACTTTCTGTCCCAGACTCTACTTTATATCGAGAAAAAAAAATGAAAAAAAAAGAAAAAAGTGGTGTATAAAAAACATATCAAGCAACATTAAGTTAATATTTAACTTCAAAGAACAAAGAAAAGATACTCCAAAAGGGCAAGATTTTCACGAAAGTCACAATAGTGTAAACTCTCGCCCTTTTAATGATAGCTAAAGAGCTTTTTTTTTTTTTGTCATTTCTATAAACATGAAAGACTAATAAAAGTGATATTCTTAATTTCATCAAATAAATAATACAAAATAATAAAAAATATATCAAATGTTTAAATTTTCTATCATTATCATGCAAGACTACTCATTCATCAATGATGAATTTAGTTTGGATTAATAAAATACAATATTTTTAAAATTAAAAACGAAATGAAACAAAAAAATATTTTTGACTTAAGATCAATTTAGTTAATTAATTTAATTAATTACGAATTTAGTTCAGTTTTATAGGTCAACTAAAATTTTCAGTCTTTCTGAACACCTTACTCTTAAAGGGAAAGAAGGTTTATGTGTAACATTTGGGTTCTCAAGCATAGCCAGTAAAATGAATTAAACAAATACCAAATTAGTTGGGGGTTAAGTGAGATATCACTAGACTACATCTAGATTCTCTTTAAAATTTGTAACCTGTTCTTTGATAAAATGACTATATGCTTCCCAAACCAAGAAAGTGATTTCCAATTTTCTTTTGCATTAATATTTTCTTGCAAATTGGGATAAGAAAATTTTTAGGGTGCCAAGAAAAACGTTTTCCACCATATTACATAGGCTGGACAAAACAAAGAAAACTCTCATCTTATACCAATACTGCACTCAAGAATTTATGTATTAGGGCCGAAGGACTTGACTGTATTGTTTCTTCTTTTTTTTTTTTTTTATATAATTAAGATTTAAATTGGAAATTTTTAATTTTAAAAATGAACTTAATATATATTGAATTGAGAAAGCAGGCGGCATTAGGCCCAAATCCGATTTTGGACCTAGATGGGCTCATCTAATTTGTTTTGATAAGAGGCGGCCCTTCTCTCCTTAGTGACACATATGAAGACTTATATTTTTTGCAGTTCAAAAAAAAAAAAAAAAAAAAGACATTATTTTCTTGCATAGACACACATTTAGTTGAGTTGCATGGTAGTTGGTACCTAATATTGATCATTTGTTAAATGGAAATAAAATAATGTAACCATTAAATGACGCTCCCATACTGTGGGCTCTAAATAAAGTCCAACTAAATAACTAATTAAAAATTCATTGTTTTATTGAATCAAAATATGCCCAAGTCAAAAAAAAAAAAAAAAAAACGTATGATTATACATTTTGGTATCCTTATGGAGTGACTATCGAGGTTTATCTAGAATAGATTAGAGAAAGTAGGTGGCAGTCTTTTGCGGTTGCTATAGTCTAGTGTTAGGTACGTATCAGTGACAATTTTATTGAGATATAATATTTTTCAATGATTATTTTTTATGAGTTATTGTCAAGACAAGGCCGAGTTTGGAATCAGCTCATTTTAAAACAGCATATCCGGCTCTCTTTGTCTCATTCTAGGAGGAGTCTGAGCGTGCCAAGCCTCTTTCGTGAGCCTAATTCATAACACACACACACACACACACACAAAAAACAATAAAACAATAAAACAAACAAAGGGAAATTAAGAATTCATCTTAAAAGTCAACATTTGCGGCCGAAAAGGCGTTAAAATTTTCTCCAATCAACTTTGAGTGTACGCTATCTTGACGTGGGCGTTTGGATAAGCCTGTAATTGAGTTTAATTACGGCTGGAGGAAATTGGGTACACAGAAAGACGGTGATGATGATGACGTGTTTAGATTGAGACATTTTTGGCCGACTTGCTCAATCATGAATTCAAAACAGTGGAGGAAAATAAAGATAGATTCCCGGAGGACTTTGTCTCCCAGTGGAGAAATGTAAGCAAGTGGGGGCATGAGAAGGATAGAATCCCGGAGGACTTTGTCTCCCAGTGGAGAAATTTAAGCAAGTGGGGACATGTTTTTGGACAGCCAATTAAAGTTTAAATTCGAGTGTTCTTTTGGGATTTCAACAGGACGTTCAATAATGGACCACTTGGGGTCTGTATACGGGGTTAATCAATTATGTAGGGAAGCCCCCTCATTTGAATTGTAATGTATACCATCTGGGACATGGAGCTTGAGAGGAGAAAAATCTATGTGTACCAACAGAATTTTGACACCATAATTCCAAATACACCTAATGATCTGACTCGACGTAATTTTAGCTATAAGAGGTGTATATGATTATTTGGTGGATACAATTATATAACTGTAGCCCTCTTTTTTCTTTAAGGATTAGAGTTTGAATTCTATGCCTCGAGCTAAGATTTCGGGTATTCTGCTAGTAGACCGGATGACAAAGGTTATTAACTTGGGTTTTCTTATATCAATTGGCTCTTGAGGTTCTAACTCAAGTCAAATGCTAGCTCGTCATAAACTAGAGGTGACTTAATTAATGCAGTAATTACTTTAGGATCGAGGTCACTCCGGGTTTGGATTAAAGGTTGTATGACAAAGGAAGAATGACTTTGTGCATTGCCTACATTTACGTATGGATAATAGTGTCCTAATTCACCCTATATTATAGTCCAATTGCATGAGTACTCTGAAAAGTCTCGTGTGTCGCACATACATGTAGGCAACATTACATATGAGAAGGCAACTATGAACCTTAAACCTCAAGGATTGGGATGACCGATAAGGTGGATGTGCTCCCTATTTTGTAGTTTTGGGATCAACTTCTATGAATCTATTAAGTTTGGGGTAAATGATATGCATAATAAATTAAAAAAATTTTGCCTCGCTTTCCCTCGCATTCTTGCCATCCAGTCACCCCTTCTTACACCAACTTCTATGAATCTATTACTTTTGGTGTAAATGACTTGCATTGGCCTAGAAATGAATTTCGTATGGCATCCAAACTACAGTATAATATCACCAACCGGCCAATGCCAAAGAAAGAAAGGAAAAAAAAAAAAACAAAAAACTAAAGAATCATGTCTACTCTCTCTTGTTGCCGTTGAGTTTAGAGGCAAAAGTAAGGAATTGAAGACAATAGAGGCGAGTTTACGTATGGTTTACAAAACAGTAATAATAATTATCAATGTTATTATTTTTTTAACATAAAATTCTTGTGATGGTTCAACTACAAAAATTTCAAATTATATTAGGTGATCTCTAATATGCAAGACATTTTTATTTTGTGAGACATAAGTGATGATAAACTATATCTTTGGTGCATTTTTTAGAAAAAGATATTTTCATAACTATAACTTGTAACTTTTTAATTATATAGGAATATTTTTATTGCTAAACTAAACTTAAGCTCTCAAAGTTTGCATATTGACTAAAAATATATGTTTTATTTATACTTCTTATAAAACTATTATACATTTAGAGAAACGGTTTTATCACCAATGATTTTTTAAATTCTAAATATGACATATATCATCCACTTTATTTATTTTAAGTCAAAAATAGAAACATATAGGAAAAATAGGAATATGACATATATCTTATAGCTAATTTTGTATTTTATTCTACTTATTTCACTTTTAATATCTATATTTTTAGAAATTAACTATGAAAATAATATACAAATAGGTGTTACCAAATTGGTAAAAATCAAAGATATTCAATAAATGACATAATGCCTTTCTTCCTAAATAATCTTTTGGTAAGGATTGACCCCAAAGGTTTATGGAGAATTTTTAGTGATAAGGCAGCATCATGGAAGTTTTCAACATTAACAAATCCAGTAAGGTCATACAAAGATTTGGCTTTGTCAAATTTAAGAAAAAGACAATATGCTATGTACACTACTTGTTGATTGAACAATGAAGGATTGTTGAGAAATTATACAAGGGCTACACTCACTAACTACCTCAAACCTAAGATCTTAGTTGGGTTTAGTAATCATCGAGTTTCAATGGGGAATTATAGGGTTTCTTTAAGTCCTTAATGAATAAAAGTATGTAAAACTTTTAAAGAAGTAGTGGAAGGCAAGTTGGGGATAAGGGTTGTTACAATGGGCTTTATGGCTGATAGGTTGGCCTCTTCATTTGATTTGAAGTTAGTTTTGTTGTCATACCACACTAAAGAGATGGACATTGAGTGGCTCCACCGCAATGCAATAAGGATAGTCAAAAATCCTAAATCAAATGAAATCATTTAAAGTCAACTCTATAGAGGTGGATTCTCTCCATTTAAGGTCATAATTTTGGATGAATTTAAAGTTTTACTCCCTTTTAATTCCAATAAAGCTAGTAAGGTTGAGGAGTTAAGGGCTGGATCCAATAATGAGTTTATCTAATCCATAAGTAGCCTTTGTTGGATGCTAAGACCTAAGAGCTAATGAAGGCCTTTCAACTAAATTGATTTCAAAGAATTTTTTAGGTAATATAAGTCTTAGAAAGTCTTTTAATGGTAGTGCTGAACAATAAAAAGGTTGAATTGAACACCTTTGTGGTTATTACAACAATAAATAGGAAAGGAGAAGATACAATAGACAAGGCATAGGGTAGTAAGAAAAGGGTTACAGGGGTAAATTGAAAGTTATTGAAAAAATTTGTATATGGTATTGAGACTTCAATTGGAGAAATATTATCAGAGGATGTTCAAATTTCATATGGCCTCGTCTAATTTCATGATAGAGTATTACACATGGAATTTAACTAGGTACCAGTAATTGGAAAATTGTTGGGTTTACAAATGGTAGGGGAGAAAGAAGATGTCATCAGTTGATTATCATTCTTGGAAAAAGAATTGTTATTATCGACCAATTAGGTAAGGATTATATTTATTTTCATGATTATTATTACTATTAATGTTAGGTGGCTAGGTACATAAATGGGTAAACTTTATCAAACTTAGGATTTTGTATATTTAGGGGATGAAGTCTATGAATATATCTTTTTTTTTTTTGAGATAATTATAGGGAAGGCAAAGGATTCATACCTTAACGACAAATTAATTGGGGCGTTAAGTAGGATAGCAAAATTTTATGACTCCTTAATGTTTCAATTATACAATAAATTAGTGTTCAATAGATTTATTATTATAGAAGACCTTATTTGACCTCTAAGAAAAAAAGTAATATTGGTTGACATTTATGCACCTAATAATTTCATTGACTTGTAGGGGTTTTAGGATGAATTAAGTGTGTTTAAAAGGTAAATTTAAGGGATGATGGTGCATTAAAGGTGATTTTAACACAATAATGTCAAAGAATCAATGAGTAAAGGCATTTTATAATAGATTAACTATTTAATGTTTTAACAAATTTGTGCATAATATGGAATCAATTAATTTACCAATGTACGGGTGAAAATTCACTTAAAGTAACTTCTAAGAAATTCCCTTTATGAGTCACATGGAAAAATTCCTTATTAAGGTTGAGTGGTTGGGTGTAATTACTAATTTAAAGTTGTGAGGAGTACATTGTTACTTCTCTGATCATTCTAGAGTGTGCCTAGGGGTTAAGAATTGAGATTGAGTTCTTATTTCATTTAAGTTCTTCAATTATAAGCTAAATGACAAGAAAGTAAGTAAAGATATTGAAGATATTTGGATAAATTTGGTAACTAGTGAATAACTTAAGATTATTATTAGTAGACAATTCAAGGTTGTCAAAGACTATCTTAACTTATGAAGTAGGAAGGATAAGAGAAAGAAAGAGAGAGAGAGAGAGAGAGAGAGAGAGAAGGAAGAGGGAATACAGGTGGCCAAAGCAAAAATATAACAACTTATATTGAAATAAGAAACCTAATTATTAATAAATGAAAAGAAAGCAGATTTTCTTTAATGCAAAGTTACATGTTAGGATTGTTTGAAAAATAAGGAGCTAGATTGGTTTCAAAAATCATGTTTTAGATGGATAATTGGTAGGGGGAAAATTTATAATTTTTTTACATATTGGCTTTTAATAGAAGAAGTAAAAATCTAATTTATTGTGTTAATACATATAAGGTAACCATTTCAAAAACTAAGGAACAATCATTTCAAAGAATAATTGGACACTTTCGTTCAACCTTATTTGAAAATGGTTAATACTTTTTTTTTTTTTTGACAAATTAGATTGTAGACAATTTGATCCTTAAAAGCCTTTTTTTCATTAATAGAGGTATAAAGGACTGTGATAGTACTAAGGTAGGAAGTTTATATAAATTTAATATGAGCTTCATTAAACATTATTAGGAGTTAGTAAACAAAGATGTCATAAACTTTTTGAAGGATTTTTATGACAATGACAAACTTTGTAGATCTTTAAATTCTTCCTTTATAGTGTTACTTAATATAAAAGGTGCAGTATCAATTAATTAGCTTCAACTAATTTGTTTAGTGAGATGTATTTATAAAATTCTTATTGACATGTTGGCTAATGGACTTAGACTAATGATTGGAAAGGTTATTAGGAAATTTTAATTAGTATTCTTTAAAGAATATTATATTCTAGATAAGGTATTAATAACTAATGAAATAATTAAGAAAATGAAGAAAAAGAAAGGAAGAGGGATCATGATCAAGATTGATTTTGAAAAGACATGATACAATTAAGTGGGATTTTTTAGATGATGTTATAAAGAATATGAGATTTAAAGATAGATAGAGACATTAGATATGTAAGTGCATAAAAACTCTTAAGGTTTTTGTTTTGGTTAATGTTTGTCTTATGCAACAGTTAGAATGACAAGAGGATTATATAAGGGTGATCCTTGTTCTCTTTTCTTGTTTTTACTTGTAGTTGAAGATCTAAACTCACTTTCTAAAAAGGGCTTTAAACTAAGGATCATTAAAGGTTTTGACAATGGAAGAGATATTTAACTATCTCACTTGCAATTTGTCAATGAGACAATCCTATTTAGCAAAACTGATAGTGAGTTTATGGGGCAGTGCAAAAAGATCCTTTGATACTTCCAATGTTATGCCAGACTAAAAATTATTCTCATTAAGACTATTATTTATAAGGTTAAAATGGATGATACTATGTTAAAAAGTTAGACACATTTTTGGAGATATGTTGTTTGTTCTCTTCCTATGAAATATCTAAAACTCCCTTTAGGTGTTAATCTGAGGGGCAAAGGCTTATGAGATCTTATCTTATACAAGATAGAGGCCAAATTAGTGAAATGAAAGTACAGGTTTTTATCTAAGGACAAATGATTAGTACTGCTTAAATTTAGCTTATGGTCCCTTCCTATTTATTTCATGTTTTTATTTAGGATTCTAAAGAGTATGAAGAATAGAACAAAATATATTCAACATTTATTTTTTTGGAATAAAGTGAATATGATAAGGAAAATTCATCATGTAGGATGAAGTCTTATATATAAGAAAAAATCATATGATGGATTGGGCATTGGTAGAATTAGTTATAATAATTTGGGTCTTTTGACAGAATAATTTTAAAAGGTGTAGAATCATAACTAGCCAATATAGGTGAAGATCCTCAAAGCATAACATCAAGATTATTGTTATTGATCATAAGAATGGCTTACTAAGATGACTAAAATGTCTATATGATGGTGAGGAATATGCTTTATCATGTAACTAAATGAAAAAACTTTAGATGTTGTCAAATCCAATTTCAAATTTTTACTTAAAGAGGGAATGGACTTTGGCACTACATTTAGGTGGAAAGTGAACCTCTTAGAAAGAGGTTTCCTCAGTTGATTGCTTTAGTAGAGAAAAAAATTAGTCTAACAAGAAACACTAGAGTATGGGTGAATTGTAACTAGGAGTGGAGAATCTCTTGGTGTCGAAGCCTTTATGATTTAGAGAATGAATTACATGGAATTTTTATAAAGATAATTGAATAGTACTTCCTTTTAAAGGGGGAGATAGACAAGTTCATATAACAACTTAAAAATAGAGACATTTTTATAATAAAGTCATTTTGTGATTTGTAAAATAGTCTCGAAAGGAAGAATTCTAACCTAACTCCTAGTATTCGACGAGGTTTGATTCCTCTAAAGTTGAAATTTTTGGATGACAATTAATAGTTAAACAACTACTAGTTAAGGACCATTTGACATGTGTAATTAAGGGCTTTCATCATGATGCAAATTGCCCTTGTTTGTTCCTTGAGCCTTAAGTCTACCAATCATTTGTTCCTCTATTACATTCTTATTTGGCATGTATGATGTTTATCCTCGAGATGGTGGACTAGTCATTAGATAATCTTAAATTCAATCATAATGGCTTAGGAGATGTGGATAGGCCTAAGAAAAGGCTACAGATCAAAGGAATTATGGTCAATAAGGTCTTATGCAATAATTTAGTTCATTTGACTTGCAACAATCTTATTTTTGGAGGTAAGTCTTTTATAATGGAGAATATTTGTGACTAAATTTGAATCATTATGTTATAGTAGTTTTAGGCTAAATGACTTTATTGCTATTATTTCATTAATGATCTTATGCTAAATATTGCAAGCATTTTCCTTTTTAGGAAGACATATGGCCATAAAAGAGGTTTAGGTTGGAAAACACCTCTAAGAGATAACTTTAAGTTTAATATTAATGTTTTCATTATTGGTTCCACTAAACTAATAGTAATTTGAGGAGTTTTAAGGGGTCAGAATAAAAAAGTTGTTTACATCTTATCTAAGTCTATTAGGGTTAATAGTATAAATGAGGTAAAACCTTTTTCAATAGAAAAATAGTGGAATTGCAAGATAGTGAAAGGGTACTAATCAAGTACCTTTGATAATTAAGAGTAATTATATTACTACAATGGCATGGTTAAACAATTATAAAGGAAGGTCTTGTTCTTGTCCTTTGTGTTCAAAGATATTAAAAATAAAACTAAGAAACATATTTCTTTTGTATATCGGCCATTTAAATGTAATTTTTTTACAAATACCATAGCAAAACTAAAGACTACTAAAACTGATGACTTTGTAGTTTAGCTTTAATTGTAGCTTAGCTTTAAGGATGTAAAACCATATATCTCTTTGTGTGTGTGATTGGTCAGTTTTAAATAAAATTCATACATGATGCGTAGGGGTGATTTTTTATTAAACTTTTATCGAAGATAGAGGAGGAATAGAGGTTTTTACTTATGAAATCCATAAGTAGCTATTGTTTGATATATACGTAAGGGACTTTTATTTTTTGGTCCTTAAGGATGACATTGTAATATCATCAATTTGTTTTTCTAAGTGAAATGTTATTTAATAGGTTAACTTTTGTATAGAAATATAATTATTTATGCATTTTGTTTGACCATTTTTTTGTTTGTTATGAAATCTATTGGTTGTTGTAAAGTAAATTGTGATATCTACTTATTCTTTGTGGGTTACCATTTTTTAGAGGTGGTCATAGATAAAACTCTTTTACAATTAAAAAAAAAAAAAGAGGAACATATATAATTTTGATATGAATAGAAAACTTTATATATTATATTTTAGACTCTATTTCATTTTTATTTATGATATTATTATTGCTATTTGTTATTATTAATTATTTGTATTAATTATTGATTATTAATGACTATTGTTAATTATTAAAAAATTAATAAAATATTTATTTAATTTTGTACTTGCTTTTATTGTTGAATAATGAAATAATTAATTTAGATATTTAAAGTATCAATAAAATTATTTTTATTTTTAGAATAAATATTTTAGAAATAATATGAAAAGTTTTCTTACCTAATTTTAAATTTTAATAAAAAAATATTAAAATTCATGAGATAATAAAAAAATGATATTTGAGATATTTTTTATAAATAACAATGTTAATGAAAAGTTAAAAAATATTATTTAATAGTTGTAAAAAAATAGAGAATATCATATTTATATAAATATTCATAAAATAAAGATAGAGACTTAATTTTTTTAATAAATAAAAAATAATAAAATAACATACACACTTTTTAGAAGTAATTTAATTTATATAAATTATTTTTATATACTGAAAGTAAAAAGGTCCAGAAGTACCTTTTGGTTACTTTTTTATCAGTTATTGACAAGCAAACCACAGCACACTCTCTTAATGGGGCCGCTTGCATTTGCAGCTGCTTAATATGGGTAAATTGTATATAGTTCAAATTATATCCAGTTATAACTAATTACCTTGACATAAATAATACAAGAAAAAGAAAAATTGTAAAAAATAAAAATAATAACCGAACACCTTTAGACTTATTATTAATTATTGACCAATAAACAGCAGCACTCAAAAAGTAAACCAAACACTCTCTTAATGGGGCTGCTATCATTTCTAGTTGCTTATGAGTAATATGGGTAGATTATGTATAATTCAAATTATATTCAATTATAACTAATTATCCTAATAGAAATAACCAAAATTGAAAAACTGTACAATTATAAATAAGAGAATTCAAAATTTCAGAAAGATTTAATTATAAATTAAATAAATAACAAAGTTATTAATTTGACATTATATTTTAATTTAAAATTTTAAAATATTAAATCTATATGCTATTTATCTACCTCTCTTACTTTTAATGTAAGATTTTTTAATCATATAACTTATATTTAAAATTTCAATAACATCTCTTTATATTCAATTTAATCATATAGTTCACATTTTAAATTTCAGTACTAATAACACAATTAATATGATTTTTAAGAGAATCATTTGATATTATTATAATTTGAAGAGATTACTATGATCACGTAATGTGTCAAAACGAAACACAATAGAATCTTTTGCGATTACAGTTATATTTTTCGGAGTAATGTTGTACGTATGTGTTCTAAATCTAATGGATGCGGTAAACTAACTCGTTGGAGGTGTTGAGAAAAGCCGAGAACAACTCCGCAAACTCGTACTGATTGAAGTCTTTTAGGCTCGTCACCCCAGTAACTTTGGATTTTGAATGGGAAAAAATTTGAATGAAGGCAATACAGAATTATCGTTTGAGTGCCCATCCGGCTTGAACGTGGCTGTGACGTTGTTTGGTGAGGGGTTAAAGATCAAAAGATAAGAGAATTGAACGAGCAACAACGACATGGAAGGGTATCCGAGAAAAGTTGGGGATCACCAACTCGCCCATTATTATGTAGTTGGATTGGAAACTTCTGAGCAATTTTATAAGTCATTTGTTAATTCGTGTTTTGTCTGAAAGAAGAACAACAAATAGACAAATGAGAACGAATAAATTCTCGTGTTGTGGGCGGAGCAAGCAAATATTTTTCCACCATGAGCCCCACTAAGTAAACTCCAGAGACTCGTAGCACCTGTTCTTCCCTTGATGGTGACGAAACAATGTTTTACTCGGTTCTTAAATGGGTTTTCCCTTTATTCTATTCGTAGAAGAAGTATTTGTTTTTGATTAGTGAAAGCACTTTTGTTAGAAAACTAGCAAAGGTTAATTGCACTTAGCCAAAAGAATATTATACTATAAGAATGGCCAAAAAAGATCTGCGTTTGATTGCGTTTTTTGGAACAACATATCATCCCTACAATTTATATACAAAAAGTCCAAGTCGGGAGTCTATCGAACTATTCCAACGAAATTAACTAAGCTATACAAAGGCACCCATCCATCCTAACTGACGAGATCTCCATAAGTATTGCTTCCCATAGATCACACCTCCATAGGCCCCAATACACTCCTATCTTCGCTAAATGATTATAGCCCCTTTTCCTAACAGAAGATGATGACTACTGTTTTGTAATCAGCCGCCCAATACACGATACTATGGAAGAGCGAAGAACACATGGTCACATACACACTTTTGAGTCCATTTTTGTCATCATTGTTGGAGAATATATAGAAAGCCTCATTGGCTTGTTAGAGGAAAAGAAAAAAGTCACATATTATAATCGAAAAATTGTGTCCTTTCTGAAGAATTATGTTTCTTTAGAAAAGAAGGGTTTAAATTGAAAACTTCTGTTGTTTAAAAGAGGTTATTCCAGAAGAGTTACATTTATTCAGAAAAGTTGTGCTGTTTCATGAAATTAATGACTCTCCAATTCTATAGAGATGGAACTTCAATTCCATAAATTGTGGCTTTTCAATTGCTCAAATATGATTATAAGGATGCAACTCTTCAATTCTCTAAATGCGTGGCTCTTCAATTGTAATACTATAACGTTTCCGATATGCATTTTTAAAGTCTGTAAATAAAATGTACATTTGACTTCTACGATTGTTTCTTTGAAGTTCTTATTTTTCCTACAATTAAAAAAAAAAAAAAAAAAAACTCTCATAAGAGATTTAGAGGAATTGCTATCTAGAAACTCAGGACTTTGTAAATCCCGAACTAATTTGTCTTAATTCATGCAGCAATTACTCCACCAACAAGCCCTCTGCGTCCAGTATTCGAAAATCAAGAACCTATGACAGTATATGTTAACTTGTGATACCATCAGAATATAATATACACACCAACATAAATAAATAAATAAATAACAGAAAAACATTGATAATGTTGGGGTCTTCTGCTGTTATTGTTAAGATAAGCACAACAAGATGGTGTAAATAGTAAATATTGCCAAGACTGGGTATAAGATCACATGTGAATTAAAGCACAAGTCATTTATATCGTTACAAGAGTTCTTTGAAGCGCCTCCCAGAGATCTCTAAGAATTCAAGAGCAAAAGGTTTTAAAATAGCTGGGAGTAGTTGAATCAAAGAGACAAAATATGTTGTGTTAAGGGAGAGTTTTCTGGGTACATGCATGTCTCCCTCATCCATGCATGGCAAAATGAAAACAATCTCCCTCAAGCACATGTTGTCAACCACCAAGTCCAACTACCGGCGGATCCAGGAATTTCTGAAAATGGGGACAGACAAAAAAATGAATGGTGCAAAATAAAAATTTTAGAGGAAAAAAATATAGAAAATAACGATAAAATTGTACCCAATTACGAATTTCCTCAACTCTCGCATGTAGCTCCGCTGTTGAGCCAAATCCTCAACCAGGCTAGCAAGGTGAATTATTTGTTTGTTAAACATATGATGTGTTAGCACTGCACATGTATGATCTATATGGCACTGCTCATGTATGATCTATATGCTGGTCATATAATTGAAAATTTCCATTCTGGATATAAAAAAGTGCATCATTATCGTAAATTACGCTAATAAAATTTATTAGCTATAGGAAAGTGAATGAGAAAACAATCATAATTAAAAGGTCACTTTCAAGTGACAGCAAATTATGAACAAGCAAATGCCGGGCCGTTTTGTTTGTTTAAACAAAGCACGCCGCAACTGAGATAAACTGGATGGATTGAACATGCGAAGACTCGGAGATAGATGGACATTGGTGTGCTATTCACAACTTTATCTTGATTATAATTATCAAAAGTATAAGCATAAGGAGGAGAAAATAAAACAAAAAAGAAAAAAACAAAGATATGCTAAAGGTGCAAATATTTTGGACCAGACAATGAAAATAATTCATCAAAAAAACAAAATAATAGACTTTATTGCATTTTCTGTCTGCAATGTCTAGTTAAGCAAAATTTATCTCTTGATTGTTTAATTAATGGTACGAAATATCTTCTATTAAGCTGATGTGCTGGATAACAGGATTGGAAACGATGGCAACAATTAGTTTCTGTAGATGACTACATTTATGCAAATGCCTCGATAAGCTTTGGATCTCATTTCTGTACTTACAATCATATGAATATGATCAACAAGCGAAGACGTGATTACACCGTTGTTTTGATAACCAAGAATCCCTTTCGTGCAAACAAGGGATAGCTGGCACAACATTTTCAAAATGGAAGTTAGATATCTTCTTTAATTTATTTAATAATTATAAAAAATATATTTTTATGAAAAAATATATTAAAAAATATTGATATTAAAAGATATTTTTATTGAACAAATAACTTTTGACCACTATATATGTAAATGAAAATATGTTGTCTATAAAAAAAATAATATTAAATATATAACTTGAAGTAATTTTTTAATTTTCAATATAATCCAATTTTGGTCTAAAGATAGCCAATCCCTCACCACCTTGGGGACTTCTACTTGTTACATGGGATGTAATTACGAGGATTTGAAATTCAAACTGTATGTTTCATACAATCTCAAGTTCGCTGACCATGGGTGGTTGTGGCTACATGTTAGGCTATTCTTTGCATATAATTTTCCTTTTAAAAAAGCATACTCAGCTGGCTGTTGTAGTGGGGAGCTTGAGTTCTTTAGTTTTCACTTTATTAATCAAGTTTCGATTATGGAGGTCAAGTAAAAGAAATAATTTATTTTTAAAGCCTTTTCGCCCATAATTAGTATTAAAGAAAACAATCATATGTCCTAATTCAATTATAATTTTTTCACCAATTGTTTAATATTTGTCTAATTTTTTCACTAATTACTCAATTTTCATTAATTATAGTTTCTCTACCAATCATTTAATTTCCGTTAGTTATAATTTTTCCTACCAATTATTTAATATTTATCAGTTATAATTTTTTCATCAATTACTTATTAATTAAAATTAATTCTTTCTAAAAAAATTATAATTATATTTCATATTAATAACGTAATTTTAATTTATACAACTGATGTATGATAAAAAATATATATAAAATTTTATTAATAAAATATAATTTTTTTATTAATAATTGTTATTTTATTTCATCTTATTGTCCTTTTTTTTTTTCATAATATCAAATTTATCTCTTAGGAAAATATAAATATCAAATCATTCATATTCACCTATTATTTCATTTTTCTCAAATACAAATTTCCTCAATAATATTATCTTACCATGTCCTTTTATACTTTCCACATGAGACTCATTTGATTTAATCATATGTCTTATATTGGTATCAAATTAATTAGAAATAATTATATTATATAAAAAATTCGTTACTCCTATTAATTATAGATAAAACCGAACCATTTGTTCTACACATTATTATTAAAATTAATGAGAATGATGCCATCAAAAATTTACTAAATCTAATATATGAAACATGATTCAATCGAGATCAAACATAATACTTTTAAAGCCTTTTTGCCCGTAATTAGTAATAAAGAAGTATGTATTTTACATTATAATATGTAAGAGTAATTTTAAAAGACCGATAAAATTATTTACCTAAAAATTTCTTAAAGGAATTATAATAATGCTCATTTAAAATATTTTATATAAATATCTAACCCATTTAATTATAATTATATATTAAAAATATGTAATAAATATAAATGAATCACTTCTCTTATTTATATAAAAAACAAATAAGTTACTCAAAATATGTTTATTTAACATAATAAAATTCTTTTATTTGGTAGCTTTGTTGTGTCGTTTACCTATCTAATACTTTTTATTTTTATACTTGCCTTTTAACATTCTGTATTTATATTTTTAAATTTTTTAACATTTATTTAGTTTATTTTCACTTGTAAATTGACTAAATATTGTGTGAATTAACATGATAGAGGTCTAATTTTATGACAGAGAGTATATTTCACTGTGGACAAATAAGGAATATTTGTTATTTATCAGGAAAATGAAAAAAAAAATTAAAAGATTGTTGATTTTGAACAAATCCTCGAGTAGAGAGTTAACTAATAAAAAATTAATGGAAATTAATCAAATCAAACCGATAAACAGAGGCATTCAGCATGCCGAATGATGTTGGCCGTCCAAGCAAATTAGGGTTCCTGCTTTCCCAAATAATTAAGGCATCGAACCGACACAGTTACGCGTGAGCATGTTCTCCGGATTCAAACTTCCATAATAATTACCATTATAATATTCATGGAAAAAAAAAAAAAAAAGGTCTCCCAAACCCCATCTCCCATTTACTTCGAGCCGTGTCGGCATTTTCAAGAACAGGAAAGCAAAATATATCTAACTTTGAAAAAAATGATGTTATGTAATTTCATGTCGATTATCTTTCTTGAGTCCACATGCTCAATTACTCATGATTTCTCTACCCTATTTTGCATCTCTTGTTCTAGTTGGTATTTATGACTACAAATGTATATTCAATAATCACAATAAAATAATACAAATATGTCAAATCAAGTTAATTTTTATATTTAAAATAAATTATTAGTAATGATTTAAAATTTTTAAAATTATGTTTAAATTAATATAAAAATAAAATTAATCAAATTATTATTAATAGTGATTTAATTTTTATATGAGTAGTTTATGGTTTAAATTGTCATTCACACATTTTATTTTGTCATCAATGTCCAAATATTGACTTTTTAAGTATAAAAAATGAGAGTAAATATTAAAAAAATAATAATAAAACATAAGTAATTAGAAGCATAGTAAGGAAGAATATATGAACAGTATATTTTATAGACAATGTATTGGATGTGAGAGGATCATAAATGATGAGAGATGATTAGATTTTTTTTTTTAGTATTACAATATAATTTGATTTGATTTTGGTGGCTTATGAACTCTCAAAATCCTAATCAAATTGTCAAACCATCAAATATACAATTTATATATGAAAACCATTTTTAACGATTTTGGTGATTTTGAATTAATTTCGGCCAGGTTGAGCTGATTGGACTGTTTGACAATACTCCTACGAACGAGTACCTACGGGATCTGATGACATGGTAGTTGGCAAATGAAATTTTCATAATTTAGCAGTCCCTTCATTGTTGTGCGTCCGGGATATTGTTCCTGGTCCTTAACAGGAAACCACGCAGAAGTTCACGTATACAGACACAACCGCGTCCATCACACGCTAGCTTCCACCATTGTAAGCCTTAATAAAGAAACCGTGGCAGATCCATCCATCCAAACTGCATAATTAATTGCATGCGGGGGGGAACTTAACTGGCATATGCAGGCTTGCAGCATCCACGGTTTTAGTTGAATTTCTATTGTTTTAGTCATACAAATGATAAAAATAAATAAATAAATAAATAAATAGATGACGACCACTTATCTTATTCATCATGTTTAAGGTCTATGCTTTCTATTATAAGTAGCCTCTCTGTGTCATTGTTATGGAGCCAACGTAACAGCCGGCCTATTTCATTTTCCTGTTTTTCTTCGATCTCTGTCCAAAGCTTCAACTGAAAAGACACAAAATTATTCAAGTTGCGACCTTTTAAGCCTTAGCCATATCCAAATCTCGAATTCTTCTTCTTTTACAGCTAAGACCCCTCGAGAGAATTATAATCTTGTTGGACTAGCTAAGTATACACCAGATTGTGTGTAGAGCCAAAAAAAAAAAAACAATCTAAAGAGATATTGTTTCTATTTTTCTTTGAAACCCCTTTTGTTCCTTTTCTCTTTAAGTTTGGGTGTGGATTGTGTTTGAAGTTACTTTGGCATAGAAATATATATACATATATATCTTTTTGGGAAGATGGCTTGCCTTGTTGCTCGCACAGGGAGGGAGTTGCAGAGATATGATCCTATGGGCCGCCGCCAAGTTGTTGGGTGAGGCTCTAACTTTCTCTTTCTTTTTGATGTGTATTTCTTGATCTATTTTACTTTTGGCTTTGCATTTCAAGGCCGCCTCAGCTCTTGGTAGATCGAAGAATGCAATGTTTTTTCATGAACATTTCTTCTGCATCCAATCCAAATAACATTAGGCCCTGTTTTTTATCGTTGGATAAAATTATTGGTAGTTTCCAGCTGCCGGGGTGGCCCCATTTTTGTTTTGTTTGATTTATTTTGGGATGTTTCCTTTAGCTTTCTTAATTTAAAATTTGTTAGGTACTTCAATTTCAACTTCTAACCTTGACGGTTTTGAAACTGCAGATGCATCCCATATAGATTTAAAAGTTGTGATGATGGCTCCATTAGTGATGAATTGGAGGTTCTTGTCATCACTTCACAGAAAAGTAGTGGAGGAATGATGTTCCCCAAGGTATGCCATCTTTTTTTTCTTAAATTTTTATGTATTGAAAATCCGTCATTTTTGCAAGTTTCTGTAATAGCAGCAGACATTTTGAATCATGTAAATTATGCATTAACATGCTGGCTGTGGTTTACCAGGGTGGTTGGGAACTTGATGAATCTGTAGAAGCAGCAGCATCCAGGGAGTCACTTGAAGAGGCAGGGGTTCTTGGAAATGTTCAGGTCAGTGTCTGTTTGGTATTTTGGGGCAGTTTCTTCTTCTTGTTTTTTTTTTTTAATTATAATTGGTTATTTGGTACATAGTCGAGCTTGGTTTTAACATGGTTTTATGTGCATATGGCAGGGAGAACTAGGTAAATGGAACTTCTTAAGCAAAAGAAATGGCACATTTTATGAAGGCTACATGTTCCCTTTGCTTGTAACAGAGCAACTCGATTTCTGGCCTGAAAAAGATCTACGACAAAGAATTTGGGTGTGTTGTTGATCTGTGGGTTTTCTTTGCACCGAATTTGATTATTGGTCGCACTATCCTAATTTTAATCTGTGAAATTGTTTCATACAGATGTCGGCCGCGGAAGCCAGAGAAGCTTGTAGGCATTGGTGGATGAAAGAAGCTTTAGACGTACTAGTTATGCGACTGACGCCTCTGCGATCACTTACTGATGAAGATCTATTGAACTAGAAGTGATTGAATTAGTGTGTACATATATAACATATTTGATCAAGAGCAGAGCATATGGATCCATGGCACATAGTTCATAGAATTGGAACGACCTTTTTCTTTTTCTTGTTATGAGCTCTGGGCCTCCGAACATTCATGTAGATCAATTCTGACGAAGAAACCAGAAATGAAAGATTTGAATCTTCCATCTATATCTATATCCGGATTGCATCGTTTATTTTACTCTAATTAAGAGTTAGATCTAAGTTACACATTGTTAGGCATAAACAATCTCTCATCCTATCCAATAATTTAAATTCAACACCTCCAATTTGGAAGTTCGAAGTTGTTCCACTTGTGGGGTGTCTCGTTAAAAATAGTTCTTGACAATCGTGGGCAGAAACCATCAAAGACCAGTACATAATCTTCAATCATTATGAACTTTAATTTTTCATGCACAGTTTAAAGAAGGGGCCGAGAGGACTCACTCAAATCAAGTTCATAATGATTAACAATTATAGAGGGGAGGAATATGCTCTTGTGAAATATGGACTGGAACGCATTGGATTCTTGGTTCCTTCAATGATTATCAACTTTCACCGATTGTGCCATATGCCTCCCCTTAACAACCCGGAAGTACAATAATTGGAGCCCTTGCGTGAGCTTATCAGTATTCACATTGACATGTCGACCTCAAAATGCATCAATCCAAGCCCATATCTTAATAAAAAATATTACCAGAGACCAATTTTATGGTAGAAATCCTCTGGCAAGAGGGAAGTTTTACATGTTTATCCGATTGCTTTACGTTGGAGGAGTTTAACATCTGACGAGTCCACCCAAGAATTTTGTTTTGGAATCCAACCCCAGAAGGGGTTTTGTCTATCAAGTTTTGCTACCCAAAGAAATACCAAACCTTATGTTATTGCAGAGTGACAATTCTATTGACCTAAGATGCCTCCAGAACTGGTTGTTAAGTTAGTGGGGTTATAGTTAACTTCCCCAAAATCATTTTAATTTGGCATCACATTGTTGGTAGGCAAATGCAACAACTTTTATGTGGAAAATACATACATACATACATACATACATACATACATATATATATATATATATATATATATATATAATACTGCGTAAAGCTGACTCATTTCCAAGTCCCGCGGTGGGGAACTCGCTTTTTATTACATTATTGGCATCATTTAGGCATTGGTCATGAACGATTAAATTGGCAGTTGTATTATTTATCCCTTGCAGAATGGTCTAATTTCAAATGCATTTCTTGTTTTTTTTTTTCTATTAGGAGACCTATTAAACCGTGCATCACACCTTATCGGTCTAAGTATCCCAGAACTTTTCTCCGCATTAAAACTCAAAACCTCTGTTTTAGATAAAAATTTAAGAATTTAACCACTTGAATAACTTCTAAAAGAGCTGAGAGACGGTTCGAAATACATTTTTAGGTAATAACAAACGAGATAATGGTGGCCCTATATTTGAACAGTCGCATCTGTTATCACCACCAATTGAAGTTTTCCTTAAGGAGCTGGTCTGGGGTAGCCAGCCTTTCTTGAATGTCATCCATCTGAAGCCCACATTTGTTTAGGAATTGAAAAGAACACCTTTTGAGAAAACATCAGGCTTTGTTCCGTACCCATATTGGATGCTTTCCCATCCTCCTCCACTTATTCTGCAGAAGAAAGGCGCATTTTTTCCCCTCCTGTCATCGGTAAGACAACTCAGGAGCATGCCTTAATACCAATTCAAATTGGACTAATCTCTTAGCCAATTAGACTTAATAGCTAGTTAGTGCCAATCATCCTGTTTTCTTAAGAGGGTATGGACTGGTTCCATCTCTAACATTTAAAAAAAAAAAAAAAACTGATTTGAACTCCGAATCTTTTAGTCATAAAAGTTCTTCGATAATATGTCCAAAAATTCACGAATGAATTGTGTATTAAAAGAGAACTTTATCGATCCTTTCTCGTTAAAGTAGCCCTACGTACTTTTTTTTTTTCTTCATTCACTTTTTTTCTTTCCCTCTCATATTGGTGGCCAAAGAATATGACAAAGAACAAATATTATTCCAAGAGAATTTTATGACTCCATATTATTCAAAGTTCATCTGCACCGAGAAGTAAGTTCATCTGCACTCATGAAAATTAATTGCACAAGTAATTGACAAATAAGCTATTACGTAGTTGCATCGTTACTTACAGAAGTCTGCAAAGCAACTCATGAGTCGGATTAATTGGCAAAGTGGATGTACTTTCTGATATATTTATTAGTCAGAATTCCTCCTCCAGATTGCCAAAAAAAGAAAAAACAAAAAATCATTTGAATTTTCTATTTCTGATATGTATGATACGAGGTCATTAACTATAAAATTTATTTGTAAAATCATATGAACTTTTAAGATTTGATTTCTAGTTGCTAAAAACTAAAAAGAAAAAAAAACAAAAAAAAGCTACGTGAAGAAATAACATGCATGAAAGTTTATAAACACTGTAGTTCGGAATGAAACAAGCTGGTGAGATAAGAGGACATATCAAGAAATAAACATATTAATAATTCTTTGATTGCGCTTCATTAGACATTAAGAATTGAATATAACAAGATACAAAATCAATATTATATTATATTAATTATTAGATATATATAGATTTATAATTTTATTATTAATATAATTATATATTAAAAATTAAAAACATATAATTAAGATTCATAATATTATACTGTATAAGTCTGCATCGATCAATCACGTAGACGTGACTTTATTATTTTGATCAGCTTTAATTGTGAGCACAGGTCAAATCTGTTAAGCAATCTACCAGCATAATAAAAAAGTTGGATCCAGTTTTCACCCAACCGAAAATAAAAAATAAAAAATAAAAAATAAAAAAAAGGCCGGATCTGGTTATTCCTCTGGTTGCCACAGTGCAACTTCTTGGCAGGCTCATATTCCACCCAGTGGCCAGCAGGAGAAGACTATGTGTGTATATATATATAGGTGAACTTTGCTGACCAGACAGGCGACCATTGCTGACCAGCTTGGTCCAGAATTGCACTTCTATGACCATATCCTTGAGCACGGGGGGCCGACGAAGTTTGAAAGAATAAGAAAATATAAGGTTGTAGGGAGAGGGAAACCGGAAAAAGAAACGCGACAAACCATTGCTTTCACTAAGGGAAGCTCGTGGGATTGAGAAACAGAGACTCGTTAGATTGGAGGCTGGTCGAGGAACATGATGATAAAGTAAGAAAACCACAAACAAAAAAAAAGTTAAAAAAAAAAAGAAGAGGAGGAAAATGGGGTCTTTTGTTACCAGAAATTTTTAGGTGAATATCATGGAAAGCTCAAAATGAAATGCGAATAAAATTCACGTATTTTAAATGATTTGAGAAAAAAAACATTAGTAATACTAGCTAGTACTGTTGTTGTAAGAGTTGGCGAAGAGTTGAGTAATTGAAAGTTTCATTCTTAATTGAGTCCCTCAATTGGGGTTGTGCATTACTTGGTTTAAACATTCAATCCAAATAAATAGTTTTGGATAAATTTGTTTGATTTAATATTTTTCGAAAAAAATATAACTGTTTTGAACATCTTAAAAATAATGATTTGTGATTTAGATTTCATTTTTAAAAAATTCCCAATACTGAGATATATTTATTAGTTTACATTAATGATATGTTTTAGATTTACAGACACCAAAAAATATTTGTGAACTTTTGTTTGATTTAATATATTTTGAAAAATATAGCTGGTTTGGACATCTTAAAAATAATGTTTTGTGATTTAGATCTCATTTTTTTAAAAAATTTCAAATATTGATATATATTTATTAGTTTACATTAATGATTCTTTTTTTTTTTAATTTAGACCCACCAAAAAGTACTTGTGAATTATTAGATTATAAATTTCTTGGTATAGATGTGATAATCTATTTCATGTTGGGTAAATATTGAAACATAAATTGCATACCAGACATATAGTCCAATACCTTTCAATTTTTGGCTTTTTTTTCCTCTTATTTAATGATTTGGTTTGGTTTGGTTTCAAAACTAAAAATAGTTTAGATTGGTTTTAAAAAATCTTCAAACTGTAATTTATTAGCTCGGTTTGATATTTTCTCCCAACTACATCAAATCAAACAGTACATATCACTACTCTGGAGTTGCTGCTCTTTTCTTTTTTTTTTTTCTTCCCGAAAAAGGTATAAATTTCATATCACCACGTAATTCTTGAATTTTGATTTCACATTCCCCCCCCCCCTTAAAACCTTCATTTTCGCAAGCAAGCGCAACATGCTCGGTTTTCGAAACCTGAAAATGCCAAAAAAAGAAAAAATCTCTTTCTTCAAAGAAGAAAAAGAAAAAATAGAAAGTGGTGGCCACGCATTAGCAAAATGGTTAGCTGGTGGCTATTGGGGGTCCAACTAGCAACATCAGTGGCTTTGAGTGGTAGAATCGGATTGTAAACCAGGCTGTTCATGCAACCACTGTGCCACGGTATGAGTCTAACCTGTTACATCAACCTGCTAAAAGCTGCTGATAATATATAGCAGATGAATGTGTTTGGAAGGATCCTCTTCCGTTATTTGTAAACTTTTTAGTAGCACAGTATCGTTGTACTGTTGTTTCTTGCTAATGCCACTTACCATCGTATTATCAAAAATTGTTTAAAAAAAAACAAAACAAGGACTAAATTAGAATAAAACAAAATTTTGAAGGTCAAATTAGAATGAAACAAAACATTATCAAATTTTTACCCTCAACAATGCCGTTATAAACTTAAACCCTAAAACCAACCTTCAAATCCAATCTTTTTTTATTTTTTCTTTTCCCACTATCAACTATCAAATGCACAAACTCCTCCGATTCCACAGTGGAAATCTCTATTCCACTCTCAAAAATTGCTTTAAAAACCCACAATTTCATTTACCCATTTTACACTTGCACGGTTTCTCTAAAACCCCCTCAGACCCGAATCCGAAACTTGATTTCATTTTCAGCGAAGTGGAGGCGCTCAATTCTGCAAAACCCACAGACCCAACACCCCAATTGTCGCCAAAAATTGTTGATCCATCCGTTCTAAGCGGACCCAGAAAGGGAAATGAATCGACGGTTCAGATTTCGCACCCGTGGCCTGAATGGGTGGACTTGATGGAATTGCTGTTGAAGAGAGGATATTTGGAAGCTGAGTCGAACCCATTTCAGAATGGGGAATTGGGTTTCAAAGAAACGAATTGTATTAGAACTGCGTGCCTTAACTTTGCGCGGGATCGGTCTGGGCTTGTAAGGTAATGGGGGAGATGGATTTCTGGGTTTATTTATTTACATTTGATTGATAAAATGTTTATTGATTTGTTTAAAGAAGATTAGTTGTTTGTGATCTGAATTGATTCTTGTTTACTTTGGTTGTGAATTAAACTGTTTTGTAGTTACGTAGGTTTCCATACTACCTGTTTGATTCTGGGTTGATGTGATAGAAGAAAGGCAAGGATAAGTTATATGATGATTTTCCATTTATGTTTAAAAAAAAAAGGGTGTTACGTTCCCACAATACGGGGACCAGAGAAGCCTTACTCCTGCATTTACAATGAGACTGTTTTCGCAACTCAAATTTGTCCAAGTTATCATGGAATAACCTTAAGGTGCTCACCTTTCCTTTTGGCTTCTTTTAAATGGTAGCAAAAATGTACCTTGGGATGTCAAAATTTTCAACAGTGGACAAAAATTGAAATTTTTAGTTGTATATCTTGTAAGCAAAGTTGCAATTCAGGATTGTTTCTTCATAGGCTACTCATTTGATTGCATCGCTTTATGTTGACTGCTATGCAGCCAAGTTTCAGCTACTCAACAATGAGTGCCAAAAGAGAGCTGCAGGATAGAAAGGGGGAAAAAAAAAAGAGTTTTGTTCCTTTGCCTCTGATAATGGATGTGAAGAAGTTTGTGTCCTTACAACATTTTTGGCAAAAAGTTTCTCATGGCATTAAACTTATTCATCCAATATTTCCAGGACTTTTTCTCAATGCATTTAAGTTATTTTTGTGAGTGCCCAAACTGTCAGGTTGCTGCCAATTATATAAAGACCTAGCCACTGGATGCAAGTGTGGGAGTGATTGGCAGTAGCCACCAAGAACTGTTCTACTTACTAGTATTACTCCTACATTTTGCTAATTTAGATCACAAGGAAATTACCTCATGTCATCGAATACAAGACTGGTAAAACTCACTTGTAGTTCCCCACAAGCAGAGAATTCTTGTCATGTGAACAATTAATTTCTGCTTCCTAGGAACGGCATCTAAGCCATGTTCTTCTGGCCAAAACTGGGAAAACTACTTTTTTCAAGGTAGCTAACTTACAATATTAAAGTGAACCATGTACATGTGAAGTCGGGTTTCTTGGTTTGTGTCATTTCAAGTGCTAATGTGGGTGCTGGCTGCCTTTGGTGCTAGGTTCTTATCAAGAAAGGATATCAATGTCGTTGCCGGATGTGGGTGCCCTAGCATAGATAGGAAGGTTGTCAATTCGGGGAAGCGGCTAAGAGCACATGTGGGCATTGATGAGGGAAAGGTGTGTATGAACTGTTTCCTTCATCGCTTGGTAATTGACTTACTCAGTGAAGGAAGTCTTTGGACTTTTGATGTTTTTTTCATTGGATGTTTTGCCATTCAGTTTTCCAAGCCTGAGCAAGCATCTTAACAGGTTTGCAGTTCCTGCAATTTGAGGGGAGATTGTGAGAGGGCATATGTAAAGGCACGTGAAGATGAAGGTGGTCGGACTATGGATGTAATGCGTTACCTACTGACATATGGGCTTGATTCTGTATCTGCTACATCAGAGAACAAGCTCTATCAAATCAAATTGGTTAGGGAATCAGTTAGAAGGCTACTAAAAGAAATGGTGGAATACAGTGACCAGCAACTTGACACAGACTTGGCAAAGAGTTCCTCCAACAATTGGTTGACTACACAAGAAAAGGGCCGCATAGATGTTCCATTGAAGCAAGGAGATTGGTTCTGCCCTGAGTAATCTGACTACTAATCTTGTGCAGTTCAAAATCTTTAGCTTCCAATTACAGTTTTACTGAAGGGGGTGAACTTTTCCTTTTCTGTTTTACAGATGCAGGTTCCTCAATTTTGCTAGAAATATTAAGTGCTTGCGATGCAATGGCTTATTTCAAGAAAGATTAAACCAACTAAGGGAAGACCAGGATCATCTTCCTTTGAAGAAAGGCGACTGGATTTGTGAGAAGTAACAATTTTTCAGATTAGTTGATGTTCTAATACCCAATGATCTGTTTCTTATTCTGACTTTGAATTCTCACAGATGTAACTTCTTGAACTTTGCAAAGAATACTAGGTGTCTTCAATGCAAAGAGAAGCCTCCAAAGCGGCACCTTAACCCTGGGGAATGGGAATGTGACTCGTGAGTTTGTCTCGCACATACATTTTTTTTTTTGTTTTTTAAAGTTCTAGATCTGGTACTGAAGTCTGAATTATATTATGCATCATAAGTTATAAATTGCTTAATGGACAGCTGCAACTACATAAATTTTAGAAGAAACATGGTGTGCTTGAAATGTGATTATAGAAGGCCAAAGGCCTCAAATGCTTCAAAAGCATCTGTTCAGCATGAACATGGCAATGTAGGACATTCCAGCCACAGCAGCCTGAGGTTTCATAGTGAAAATGAAGCTAATGGACATGAATTTCTGCGGCTGGATGGAACCAATATTGGCAAAGGTGCATATGCGTGGAGATTTGTGGAGGAAGGGAGCAAGAGCAACCCGTTAATTGCATGCAATGAGGATTCCAGATTTGTAGACTTTCCGATTGCGGGAGGTAAAAGCAGTTTGTCTCAAAATGCACAAGGAATAGAAAGATGGAAGTTAGAGGTGCTAGAAAGGAAAGGTGCAAGAATAAAGGAAAAGGTTGAAGAAGATGGATACGCCAACACCCAGAAGCTGAAGTTCTTTGAATCATCCGATGAAGAAATGGCCGACTGGTTTGTGGATGAAAAGGAAATGTAACTAAAAATTTTTTGTAACTAAGTCGAGAAAAATAGCATTACTCTGGGACGAAATTGAAAATAAATGCAACCAGTTGTATCAATAGCATGATGCTGAGAAAGAGGACCGGGTCAATGACTCTACAAGCAAACTAACCCAATGAAATTAAGGATGTTTTTTATGTAGTCTTTTCTGTTTTCATGATTGACTGTGCCTAGAGGTCCAAGTCGGATTTGGACTGCATTGCTTCAGTTCATATACATTAAATTTTAAATATAGTGAATATTATATTTATTGAATTCCGAATATACTTAATTGTTCATTAGTTGATTTGACACATATTAGGTTTAAGATTCTTAAATTTTAAATTAATTAAATTTTAAATCGAAGTATTTTTTTTAATAATTAAAATAATTATATTACAAGTATTAATTTTAATGTTAATAAATTTAAAAATTAATGTGGTAATTTTGATGTAAACTTTTATATATTAAGAGAAAAATGACAACAACAAAAAAAAAAAAAAAAGAAAAAACTTCAAATGAATATAAAATAAATATACTAAATTATTAATCAAAATTAACTTTGTCTTTAAGTCTAAATAAAAGTTGGCATTATTTCTGTTTCTTTAATCAGAGGCAATCCTTGCCCTCCTCTCAGGCTTCTATCCTCCCGCCGTGCTCTGGACCATCTTCTTTTCTTAGCTTATAAACATGCTAGCCGGACTAACATTGGTAATTTATAGAACTCGCGTACCATAAACGCTCACCGAATCGCTTTCTGTTTCTGCTTTTATTCTCCTCCGAAGGTAAAAGACAAAGTTAAGCATCTCACGAGACGTTTCCTTTACCCTTAAACCTGCGGATCGGGCTTCTCTCATATTGAGGCCTACGTGATCATGTTAAAAGTAGACAGTGTTTCAATGAAAAATAAAAATAGAAATAAAAATAGTATTAAAAAATATTAATTATTAAGTTAAGTGAAAGTAATATGTTGAAGTTTTAATTGAATTTCTTTTTTTTTTTATAAAAAATACTTATAACTCAAATAATAAGAGATAAATGTCAGATCTTACTCGTGGAATCACTCCATGACTTCAATTATACTAAAATAATCTCACTTAACTTAACTTTGTATTCTTTCGTATTTTACTCAATTTCACTGGTTTTGCATTTTTATAATATTGCCTCCCGGAGCTTTTGAGAGTGGATGCAAATTTATTTTTGTGATTTAAAGGAAAACATTTTGAAAAAGAAAATAAATAATTTCTTAATTTTTAGTATGATATATCGTGATAATTTATAATATAATTTTAAACTAAAAACTATTTGGAGAAAATACTTGTAATCTTTTTAAATATATATATATATATAATAATTATTATTATATTTATGAAGATGAGAATTTGTAGAAAAATGATAAGAAATATCTATACATTATATTATATTATAGTAACTATTAAGCTTAAAATTTAATAATGATCTCAACACAACCGTTTTTATTTTATTTAAGGAAAGAGGTGCAACTGATGAGATTTGAACTCAAGTTAGGGAAGTAAAAATTAAGTAAAATAATTATTAAACTCTCAGGTCGAGTCGAGTGGTTTTATACACTAGCCAGTGGGACTCAAATAGGCTATAAATTACATGCTCATCACGAAGTCTGCAAGCAGACGGTCGATGCTTGATACCCGGAGAAAGCAGGAGGTGACGTAAAAGTCATTGCCTGTGATCCCTTATTTTAGTCTTCGTCAATCTCAAGCAAACCCCGTCATTGCTAGAGCTCGCATTTTGCTTTTATTTTCCAACTAATGGGTGTGGTCTCAGACTAGATTGCTAAGAAAGAAAGTAATAAGATGGGAAATTGTTTAAAAAACTATGCATATAACGTGTCATTTTCTGAAATATTGTTCAACGCTTCTTGTGCAAATGTATCTGATTAAAAATTAAAATAAAAGTCCCTCAGAAAAACACTCCAATGATAGAACAATGATTGTTTTGAAAAATTACACTGTATTCATAAAGAATAAAAATGAATCTTGCGTTCGCAAGATTTATGATCTGAAATCGAAGCCATCCACTCCAAGACATGGATGTAATTTTATTTTTTTATTTTTTTTTGTGTTTATTAAAATATTCATTGAACTACCGAACATTATATAATTAAAATAATTTGTCTCGTTTTCATGTTAGAGCTGGGAAAATTCTAAAACAATAAAGACAACCCATTTATTATTTTTTTTAAAACAATTTTTTAAATTGTCCAGTAAATGATCGGACAAACCGAGTGAGACAAGCGTGCTCTGTTGAAGAATACAAATGCAGCAGCGCACAACAACAAAATTGCCTAAAAGTGGTTAATTTTGGAGCCACCGGGAAATGGATATAATGTCTTTTCAATCTCATTCCAGAAAAGTTGGATATATTTAGAAAAAAGCAATCGTGTTCTATCTTTTTTGTCTTTGTTCTTCGAAATGTTCTCTTCTCAAAGCTTATGATTTGATGATAAAAAAATTAACGGCTAAGTTTACGCATACAGAATTATATTTAATAGTAAAAATCACATATTCATGTAATGAAACCAAAAACTTAACGTGTCATGTCTTGTTAACAAAAGTGCGATTAAATTTAACTTCAACCCTTTCTTTGTTTTTTTTTTTTTTCTTTTGGGGAAAAACAAGTGTTTGAGAAAATGGTGCACCTTACTCTTACAAATTTATTTAATGATATCAAAAGCTTGATATATGGCATATCCTAATGACACGAATCACCGTATACTAATGACAATTTATATATGGTACGTTTTCAGATAACGTGCAAGGAAAAGAGAAGTTGATAATATAATGAACTGAAGAACATGGCCACCATGTCCCACTGTCATACCTATTTTTTCTCTCTCCATCCCTTTTTAAATATATAACCCTTAGGCATAACCTGTTCAAACACATTACAAAAAAAAAAAACAAAAGTGTAGCCACTCAAAGTCTACCACTTTCTCTCTCTCTCTCCATCCCTTTTGTTCTGCTTTTCCAAAGGTTTGATCCAAAGCCTCAAGCAAAACATGGCTTCCAGTTCCATGTCAAACAACAATCAGCAAAATGGTGAGTAAATTTCTCCGTATTCCAACTGGTTAATTTTTTTTCATTCATTAGCTTAGTTATTGAGTTGCTTTCATCATGCATAGCACCAAACTTTCGAAAATTAATAGAACATTTTTCCTATTTTCACTTATCTTGCTTTTACATGAACACAATTTCTTTCCCCACCTGGGGACTGGTTTATTGTTCTATGAACTTGAATTATTTGCTATAATACTATTACTCTATGTGGGGTTTGGACTTGTGATTCTCCAAATGGAAATATGTGTGAGTGCAGGAAAATTTTTACCAAGTGATGTCCATGTTCTGCAGAAGCATGCTTTCTTCTTTGACAGGAATGAAGATGGAATAGTTTATCCATGGGAGACATTCAAAGGTAATTCATTTTTTCTTCTTTTCCTTTTTTTTTATTTTTTTATGTAGCTTTAAATAATCTAATTAATTTCATGCAGTTTTTTCTTACCTTTTTTGTTGGTCAAAAGCTGGGAATGATTTTTTTGGGTTCCAACAGGTATGCGGGCATTGGGGTTTGGCATTCTTTTATCGGCTGCCACTGCCATTTTGGTTAATGGTCTTCTCAGCCAGAAAACCCGCCCTGTATTCACTTTTCCATAATCTCTCATGATGTTTTCATTTTCTACATATTTTCCCCTTCGCGTAGTTTAGATGCATGAATAGATGAGCATTGACCCATCTTCATGAATTGCAGGGAAAGTTCCCTTCTCTCCTATTTCCTATTGAGATTAAGAACATAAAGAAAGGAAAACATGGGAGCGATACAGATGTTTATGACACGGAAGGAAGGTATATGCTAAGTGTATATCGCTAGATATCATGTTTACTTGTACATACGATTTTAAAGCTTTACCTGCAAGGAAATGTAACCCTGACCTTTCATTTTCGTTTGTATTGCTAACTTATGATGATATTTCATAACATAATGAAACTATAAGAAAAAATTTATATAACCGACCTTAATTAAATTTGGGATTAAGGTTTTGAGTCTATAAAGTTGGATTGATCAAAAGGGTTAATCAAGCATAACATTAATATCTTGTTTCTTACGTAGTGTTTTGCATTGAATGGAAGTTTATGGTTGCAGACTGGGTCATATCTGGCTTTTATATCTTACTTTCGACAGAAAAACTTCCTGAAAATGTTATGTTTGGAAAGGCCGTACTCTGTTAGGTGCTGAAAAAAACGCTCTCTCTAATTTAAGGTGAAATTATGATAAGGTCCGTATCGGGTTTCTTAAATAAATGGCTAACATCAGTACGTTATGATAAACTACGAAAAGTTGGTTTATCTGCCAGTCATTATGAACAACCACTCTTTATTGACAGCTCAGCTCCTATGACAGAATTGAGAAATCTTAATGTTAGTGAATTGATGCAGGTCCACACGTTACACTGTGACGAACGATTATACATTTTTAAACTTTTGATATATGAAATCATAATTAATGATAGAGAGTGATAATAGCATAGTGTCGGTCCACGTTTGTCCCGAGTCTGTGTAATAAATCCCTTGATGAACAGCTAACTTAAAATTCTGCAAGTGGTGCTTGTCACGTCATGGTCTTTATTTGTGGATTGTCAACTTGCAGGTTCGTCCCAGAAAAGTTTGAAGAAATTTTCAGGAAACATGCACGTTCACATCCCAATGCCTTAACATCAGATGAACTCACAGCAATGCTGAAGGCCAACAGAGAACCTAAGAACTATGCCGGATGGTGGGTTTACTGGTTTTTCATTTTAGCTGACGAGTAAATACATTGACGTATTTCTTATACTACATGGATTCGAAATAAAGGTGTGGGGTGCTTATTGCAGGTTTGTTGCCTACGCAGAATGGAAGCTGTTATATTCTCTTTGCAAGGACAAGAATGGTTTGCTGCACAAAGAATCAATGAGAGCCGTCTATGATGGAAGCATCTTTTATCAACTGGAGAAGGAAAGAGAATCGACTAAAAAGAAAGTGTAATATTATTCCACACCGACACTTAAAAAGCTTAAAGAATCAATTACTTATTAACTTATAACAGTAACAAATAGATGTTTATCATTTCATATGAACAGAAGCTATATTGGTTTTTTTTTTATTTTTTTGTTCTGATTTTCTTTTAATGTTTTATGCAGTGATGTGTAATAAAGGCATGTTTTCCAAAACGTTGGCTCTTCCGATCGGTCAGATTCGATGGATTCTTTGTTTCAAGAACGTAAATAAGATTTGTGTGCATGTAGTTTATAAAATTATAGGAGTCTCAACATGTTCCTCGCGATGCTTAAAAATGTGGACCCGTATGGACTGACAGACATGCTTATAAAGCAAGAACAAGCACAGCAGCTCTAAGCAGCAAATCACCTTCTAAATTGGACCAACTTGGTAGGAGACAGGATGTGATGCAATGCCTCTAGAAGATGTGTGATTTGAGAATGATCGATAGATAAATTACTTCCTTGTTCTTCTGACAAAGCATGGATGTATACTTCCACATATCAAATTTGTATTCATGAAATAGTTGCATAGAATTTATATGGAAAGAAAATGCTAACTATTGAACATTACATTGTACGGATAACTATTGATAAAATGTATTTTATTTATATTTATATAATTTAATATTTTTTTATTTGATATTAATATTTAAAAATTTATTTATTATATTCATCATATTTTGAAATATTAATTATATTCTCTCCAACTAAATATTTTTTTTTCTACTTACTCTTTAAATTTATCAATATTCTCATAAAAAATAAAAAATTAAAATTTTTTTTATATAAAATATTCAATAAAAAATATCAAAATTAAAATTAATTCAACTTTGATATTATAAAATTATTATTATTTGTCAAAATATATAACACTCTTAACTCTTATATATTAAGATTTTTTCTTTTTTATTATTTTAATATAACACCATAATTAAATATCTATCTATATCTCTTTTTTATTATTTTAATATACCCATCAAATACGTCTCTCTTCAAATTCTATTCTAATCCTCCAGTCTCTGTCTTTTCTATATAATTCTATGCCGTAGTAAAAAATCTTTTCAAGAGTTCTCTTACGTCACTTATGCCTGGGCTTCATGCAAATTCTCAATTCAGATATCTGATGGAGGGTGATGTCACCTTTGATGACCCCTGCTTTCCGTTAATCCTGTTTTATAATACTTGCAGCATAAATGGCCAGTTAATGATGGTGTTTCATACGCTTCGTGAAATATGTACGATTGCTGTTCTAGCATGCAACATCCTATATTCACTCACTAATTGCTTGTGCTTTAGCCCCGAGATCATGAAGAAAGGATGCCAAATTTCGCTCAATCATAACTTGGATCACATTGAAACCATCTAGCCAGTTACCTAAAGTTCTCCCAGTAACAAGTTTTGCCATTTTCTATGGCATGAAAGTAGGTAAGTTCTCCAGAACATGAAGGAAGCGAAATGAAAGTGAAGGAGAAAGAAATTGCTTCGCTGATCACCGAATACATAGTGTAGAGAAACAACAATCAAGAATATCGTGTCATTCGGGGGCATAACATGCTTAATATCTATTGTGCTGTACAATCACGGCTTCCGGATAAAAGGTATGATTGTGCCTTGCTCAACGACAAGAACACCCGCATCATGGCAAGCATAATTATTCACCATTTTTCAAATGGGGAAAAGATTGAAGCGTGAGCATAATTTCAGAGAAGTCTTCACATGAAAGGCAGCCAAAGCTGCTTAACCGTCATGTGGAATCAGAAAATGAATGAACCCATGGAGAGCTTGCATGAGAGCAGAAGAGACAGTGAAGCCAATATTTCCATTTCGCTCCTGAATCAACAAAGAGGTTCACTGATCTCAAGAAGTCCATTGCAGAGGCCCGTGAAAACGGAGGAATCAGTTTCAATTGGTTTGAATTTGATGAGAGCCGAAGGAACCAAGTCCTCGTCATCTAGAGTCCTAGCCCTCTTCCCTGGTGCAGGAAAATGAGGGATAACCCGCCGCTTGACTAAAACAGGATCCAACAGCTCAAACTCTAAATCGGGATCTTTTAATGACATGCTCACAAACTGAAAATGGAGAAAAAGTTATTCCATAGCAGTTGAAGACTAATATACAAACATCGCTTTAAACCATATAGCGATCACAAGACTAATGACAGTGGAAACTGGACGGATGAGGAAAATATTCAGAATCTCAAGAACTCAACTAGGAACCAAAGAAGCAAAAAAAGAGACAATATTAAGCACTACAAAACTTTTATTCATTTCAGACAATGATGGTGAACAATGAATTGCATGTCATCAGCAAATTTATCTCTTTTCTGAAGAAGAGCATAAAGACATAGTAGAAAATAATAATTGAAAGATTTGCCAGAACAATGGATAAATCAAGGGAGGGTTAATAGATCTTGCAACATGAACCTTAAGACTAAACTGAAGAAAAACTACACTGGATCGCTTGAAGAAAACCAGGACAAATCAATCAATCCAGTAAGAGACAGAAATTTCAAGCATGTGAGCAAGCTACACAGGCAGCCAATCTTTCATCCTAATGCCTCTCAAAATATGAAAAATTAATGTGGACATACTAAATTCAATTTCAAGTGGAGAACTTGTGCAAAAGCCACAACACTATGCTAGTACAAATTTCAAATTTCAAGCAGATACCAATTGATTTAGTTGATTGGGTCCACAAAGATTCTACTGCAATTTTATTTATCAGAGGTGATTCATAGCACATAAAATACATTTCCTTTTTTATGCCATTTATTTTCAGGTGAACTGCTCTTCTACCCATGATGTGCTCTTTCAACTATAGATCTAACAGCATTTTTCTAAGTGACATTCCCCTCCATAAATGACTCCATCTCAACTGCTAAATCTAAATTCTCACCCAGGGTCAGACATTGAGAATGATAGGGTAAACTGAATAATAATAGACACTTGTTTTCTTTGTCTTTTCAAGAAGTTCATTTTTCTAACTAACGTTCTCCACTATGTAACTGTTTTTCTTCTTTTTAATAATAGACACCTACTAATGCATGTCACTCGCTCTTCCAATAACAATACCGAAAGTACTATTTCCATCAGTAACCCTTTTTTGTCTAAAAAATTTATTCCTCTCTTCATAGTGGCTTTGCCCATGGAATATACACAAGCTATGTCAATCAGGCCCAATCACGAGGAATTGGCGGAATAACTGAGACATATTCAAGAGGTTGTTAACATCCTGATCCATTCCAAGCCATATGTGGTCATCATGTCATTCCAAACCAGGGGAAAAGAACCAACCTCATAGAGAGCACTAGTGGGTTCCCAAGGAGTGAAGACACCTTGAAGCACCACTCCATCAGGAAATTGGATGCGAATAAGAGTCCTTATGTATCTCTTCCTATTAGCTTTTGCCAGCTTTTCCTTGTAGGACTTGGGGATCAAGAGCTGAGATTCCTCAATCTTTTTCTTCCTCATATCAGCTTCTCTTTTAACCTCTTCAAGGGAAAGTTTGTAAAATGAATCTGGGAGCTCAATTTTTGCTGCTACACTTTCAGGTACAGAGAAAAAGACTCGAATCTAACAAAGGCAAATTGTTGAATATCAATCCCATGATAAAACATGAGCAATGGCCAAAGTCCAATGTCATTGGAATAAACCTCACAAAAATAGGATATTCATAGAAAGTTAACCACAACATCAATGATAAAAACATTCACAGGTATACAAAGAGTTGATACAACAATGCCAGAGTACACCAAACCACACAAAAGAAAACATTTAAGTGCTCAATTGGAATACGAAAGTTTATTTGCAACTAGATTGACAACTTTAGTGATCAACAATTTCACCAAATTTTACTTCTAGCAATTTCAAATTGCATTATCTCTTAAGTGCCATATCAATTAATAAAAGGGTCAGATCCCCAGATAGAAATATACTCATAATATGAGGGAGAGAAGTAAAAAGCAAAGAAAGAGAAAATTCCCGGTAATGTTGTCTATCCTATAGATCACTTTACCTAAAACAATTACCCTTTTTTCCTTATCACATTGTCACACAAGCAGACAACTAAAATGCTGCTTGAATTACTGCCGAATAAATTGGAAGAGGTCAGAGTCAACATAAAAAGCTGTAGAAAAATTACAATCCTGCAAAGCACCACACTTAGATTTCCAGGTACTATTTTCCAAGCATCATTATTCAGAAATAGGAAAGTTTTATCTAGAAGATTTTCCCGTGTCCATTTACTGACATCTTATTGTTTCATCAAATTAAACCTTCAAAACAACATCCAATTTTGCCAATGGACTAAATAAATATGTAGTAAATCATAGTTAGGAGCATTCCCAATATACTTCTGACGATTTCTGCATCACATACTAACAAATCAACATCAAAGTCAGTATCAACAGTTGTTGAAGAGTGGACAGTTTTGGAGCTGGCTTACCACGAGTTCAACATAAGATTGATTATCACATTGCTTTCAAGTTCAAAATGTTACGAGCTTAACGCAAAAGTTTTAGCACATAGGAAGCTACCAACATTCGGTTCCACAACTCACCCAGAAAAAGAAAATAATTCAAAGGTGGTAACAGGAATAAAAAAGATTCCTCAAAGTAGAAAGAATTGAACGTCAACAAAGTAACAAAAAAAAATCTGAATTTAAATCATTTTTATCTACCCAAACACTAACACAAATCTAACAAACCTGTCTGTCAATCTTTTTTGGTTCAACTGCTTCCTCTGTTTGAGCAGAAGTAACAAATGGACTATCTTCAGCTTTCTGTGACTCCTCCGCTATCTTTTTGGGTTCCAATAAACCTATCACCTTATTGATCAAACAGATCCTTTCATCCACTGGAACGTCCTCCATAACTCCCCACATCTCACCACTCTCTTCTTTCAACTCAAACCCAACAAATTCCAACAACTCCAGTCCTCCAGCAACCTCAGTCACTGACTCCCTAATCTTAGCATTGCCCATTCTAATCCTCCTGAACTTTGCATTCTCCGGTTCCCTAACAATGTTTCTCAACAATCTAAGAATAACTTCCACTGACCCTTCTGGTGGCTTCCCCGATACATATGCACCGACAGCAGCATCCAATTCACTCGTGCTGAGCTCTTCTGCCCCATTATCTCCAACAAGCACACCTTGATCAACTGAACTGCCTTGACCATTCTTATCCACACAGCTTTCTACATGTACAGAAACCTCCTCTTCCGATCTATAAGATTGCCCACAAACTGGACACTCAAAGACATTCAGTGAATACCCATTTTGAGATCGTTTCCCAGTGGTGATCAGCGAGTCAAACGGGTCGAACCCATCGACGGGCTTCCGAATTGGGGCTGAGCTGTTAACAGAATCGAGCTTGTCTTTACCAGAATTGGGGCTTTCCTTAGGCAAAGGCTTGGAATTTGAAGAAGCAGAATTGAGTGAAGATGGAACATGATTTGGCTTCGAATGAACGGGTTGAGAATACCGGGCATGTATCGGGTCAACGGGTCCTGAGGAACCGCCATCGCCACCGCCCAAGACTCGACCTTGGCCCTTAAATTTTCCAGACGAAGAGGATGATGACAATTGGGTATTCATCTTTTTCATGAAACCTTTGAATTTGTCCTTCATATCATCCATCTTTCTTTGTTCCCCCTTTTTGGGGTTTCCCAGAAATTCAGAAATTCAACAACAACAACCAAAGAACAGTTACAGAACTACTCAATATATAAAACAAATAAAGAAAACTACAGAGAATAGCTGAAAAAGAAGATGGGGTTTTGATTAATTGACCAATCATGCAGGCAACAAGGAACTGGAGGGCTGAGGATCCAAAAAGCAGGTGTCTTTCGTTGGTTTGGTTACAAGAAAAGGGTTAACATTGAAAGGGGACTTGACTTTGCTCTTTCGTTTTTTGTAATTTAGTAGGAAAAGGAAGAATATGCTTTTTGGTTTTAACGTCCAGAAATTAACCGATTTGCCAAGAAACGCAATAAATAAGCACTTTATCTAATGTAATTTAATAATTATTAAATTAAAAATAAAATATGTATTAATTATGTGTGTCTTATTAGACAGTGAAAGTCATAAATTTTTTTTTTTTTCTGTTTTTTCCCCTCGAAGGAATTCCGACAACGTTTCTTTAACACCACAAAGGGGAAAAGGGGATGCAAGGATGTGGCATGTACGACGTGTCAATTTCTAATTGGTTGTTACATGGCCGTATTAGAAACGGAGATTGAACCGGCAACGTTGATTGGTTCCTAATTTCTAATCAGTAACCGACCAGTCGGTCGGGATCCCTCCCTCTGTTCCTTTTTTTTTTTTTTTTCAATGTATATTCCCTTTACGTCCCCCTTCTTGGTTACTTTTGATATCAAATTAATTAAAATAAATTATTACTAAAAGTTTAATAACATTAGCACATCTAAATATTTTTGTCCCATATTTTTTCCCCTTTGGGTGCAGAACCGCAACAGAGTGAATCGCAGGAAATGTTAGTTTTCCTGTTGTTTATCGGAACATTTCATTCATAAAGGGTTTCCTTCTTTGTTATCAGAGAAAATATGACCAATTTTAAACCAATAAAGGAGAGACAATCTCCAATTTTCAAGAGCCTGTTTGACACTTGGGCACATGGGAGAGCAAAACTAACAACAAATCTACTTATAAAAATAAATAAAAGTCATCTATCGTTTGGTAAAATGGATGACAAGAAACTATAAAAACAGAATCATGTCAACCATTTTGTCATGGAGATGAATGTCACATAATACATCGTCATCTCTCTGAACGGCTTGATCCATCTTGCCTATCAACAATTCCATGCCTGCAATCCATCAGTTTCAATTTCAGGGGCTCCGAGTCATAGTTTTAAACTCGGACCGGTCCTGACACAGTCTATCGGTTAATTATACTGTTATAATTAAAAGCAAGCCAAAACTGATTGGATATGAAAATCAATGGTATCTAGTAATTTCTCTTGAACAATTCACCATATGGTTGACAACTTCATGTGCACTTGACATCTCAAAATGGAGAATTACACGACTAGGAAACAATGTTAAAACCTTGGGTCTATCCACTCTTTTTGGCACAATGGAGATCAAATGACCCCCGATGCATCAAGCAGACGAGCATGAACAACTAGACAAAAGAAGTTTCAATCCCACAGAAAATCTAAGATCCAAAGTTTAAACCACACTAGGAAATGTAAAAGGATAGGATAACAGAAAAATTTGCCATTATAGAGTTATTTGACGATGGAGGCATACTAATGGAAAGAGGATTATAGCATAAGGAAATGTAATGAGAAAACATAATTCATATAGCCCTACATTTCACCACTATCATGCTCTAACCTTGGAGAGGAGAGACAATGCAAGTGAAAACAAAAAAATCAGCTACATTCCATTAGAAGGTTTTGGGTTTGTGTTTCTCTGGTTTTTTGGGTGGGGATAGGGGGAGAGTGGGGAAGGAGGGGAGATTAAAGGAGCGGCCCTGCCATTTGCGAGAGGCATCAATAAATTGTACATGGACTGCTTTTCCAAACAGAGCATGTACTGAAAGTATTTCAAAAGGGGAGTCTTCTTCATTTTATGTTCATGCTCAGCTTCCTAAAATGGTCACGACAGGAATAATTGATGCCAACTATGAAAAACCAGGGCATAAATGTCAGAAAAAGTAGCCGTGAAGTGATTCCATCTCACCCCCAGAGCTTTAAGAGAAGTTAATGCCTCTTCTACTTCGGCAAAGGGTGAAACTTACAGCTATAAAACACGGTCTGAAGGTTCTGCAATAAGCCTGCAGTATTTTAAGGCTAGCCAAGGTGCAAAGCATTCATCGACAGCCTTAAAAAGGCTGATCAGACATTAGTTGCACATCTCCCATGAGTTGCATAACGAAATTGCAACTGATAATTAAATGAAATTGGTTTGGTAACACTACTCTCAACAGTGTATTCCTTTTCTCGCCAAGGGGCACCTATTGGCACTAGTCTTCGGACCAATAACTGTACTGTCTCAATTCTTACCTTATTCAGGTGCAATAGAGTGAACCTACTTTCAAAAGGAGGAATCTAATGAAGAGTTGGGGATCATGTTTACAGATTCAGTTCTCTTTTGCTAATGCAGTTGGCACCGCTACCATAGAAATAGAGTAGAACCATAAATCTTGCTCTTAACAGCATTTAGCTTGGACATCTTCTTCATAACAAGGCTCCAAACTCAAGATTCAAAATGCAATGAAGATGCTAGAATCCCGTCATATAGACCAGCATATCAATTAATTTCCATTTTAAAACTATGCTTAATCCAGACCTTCATGAAAAATAAATTCCTATACAAATCAGCACTGTGCTTCTCAAGGTACTTTCAAGCACATAATTGACGACAATTTGCTAAGAGCTCACTTGACTAACAAGAACAAACAACCGAAAAATAGGTTGCAATTGCATAATGAGAGGAGCTGCTTGACGAATAAAGAACAAAGCACAGAAGAACGAGTTCCATGAAACAAGATTTTGAGCACAGAAGAAGTGTAGAACCTTTGCAGCTTATTTCATTCCCGTATTCTAAAAGGCCTTATGCCAGAGTCCCGTCACTGGCAAAACAACTTACCATCACAGTAATCACGAACGCAATTGCATAACCATTTAGCATAATCACTCCTAAACTCTGTAACACAGACATAACCTCCCACAAAGAGAATCATCATCATCTCCAACACAAAATGGAGACTCCATTTCTTTTACCTCAAAAGTGCATTCATGAATCTGCTGACATCATTTCGCATTTACGACAAGACGGAAGAAAAAAGGAGAAAGTTTGCTTATGAAATCGAAACCAATGTTTCCGTCAACATCCAAACGGGAACATAATTTCAAATAAACGAGCAGTTTAGTCAACCGGCAAAACATCCTTCAAAATTACATATAAAAAAAACCGAGTATTATCATAAGATTCCAACAGAAAAAGCGTGCGATGCGCCTCCAAGCAGCCATTCAGTCCTTATTCTTGAGCCTCTCGACGCGCTGGTTCAGCTGCTCGATCCTGACGACGAGATGCGTGACGGAGTATAGGAGCCAGTAGAAGATGAGTGCGGCGGCGATGAGGAGAGCGTTCCGCTGGCTCTTCATGATGGACTTCTCGTGACGGAGGTGCTCCGACGGGGTGCAGGACTCGCCCTCACAGCTCGGCCGCGTCTCGTACTTCCAGTAGATGTCCATGAGGAGGAAGAGACAGAACGGGACCACCGAGAGGAACGGCTTCAGGAGGTTGCGAGTCACGGCGATCAGGCCCTTCCGGAGTGCGTCGAGGCCCGGAATCGTCAGTAGAAGTACCATGATCGCCTCTGCTCCCGCGGCGTAGCCTAGCACCACCCACTCCAGCGCCATTTTTGCCCTGTTTCTTTCTTTTTCTTTTCTTTTGCCTGATTATATTCTTCCAAAATTTCTGAAACCCTAGATCTGAATTAACTGACCCATTTTCCCTCTCTGAAGGCACTTATTTTTCTTTCTTAACGCTTTTCCTTTTTTTTTTTATTTTAAAAAAAATTGCGTATCTTATTTTATTTTTATTTAATTATTAATATTAATGAACTTATATCAATAATAAATTTAAATCAAAATTTATTTTCAAAAAAAAAAAATGAAAAAGGAAAGGCATCAGATTCCTGCCACTCCGGGTGGTTGTGATGCTTTTCCCAAGCGGCAAGAATCCATAGGAATGGAATCGGAGAGGGGATGGACGATTGGGCGACGGCAGCGGGGGAGACGTGGGAGGGCACGTGTGAGGTTTGTGTGTGAGTTTGAACGTGACAGGCGATGGCGATGAACAGCCGGAGATTCGTTTTGTTCTTTATTTCACTAGGAACGCGTGGGGTCCTACGAGAATTTCAGCACAAAAAAGGCCGTGGTTGGGCCTCCAAATTGAGTTGGGCCCTGGTTTAGGTTCTTCCGCCATTCCTTTGGTTTTTCAATAAATTATTAGTTTCTGACCCAAAAACGAAAAAAAAAAAAAATATATATATATATATATAATCATTAATCACAAAATTTAATAATAAAATCATCTTAATTCTTAAACTTAAGTTTAAAATCATTAAAATGGATCGAATCGGGTAGATTTTAGTTGGATTATTTCGTTTAATTTATTTAGAATAGATCATTATCATATAAGGTTGGAATATTTAATTGCCATTTCATGGGGCGTGTGTACTCTGGAGAAATTAACAAATTAATTTCACTTTTTTCTCAAAAATTTAAAAAATAATTATTAAAATATAAATTATATTATAAAAATAATTCTCATTATTTTCTTAAATTTTATACTTTTTTTATTAGCATTGAGTTTTGAGATTTTTAAAATATTTCTTTGAGTTTTTAATCATTAAAATATTTAATTTCATTTATTTAAATTATAATATAAATTCAAATCTTTTTTTGATATTAAAAATTTTCAATTTAAATATCAATTAGATCTAATCATTGAAAAACATTATCACTAAAAAAAAAAACCAATATAGTATTTCTAAGTTCTTAAATTTTAAACTTTATGAAAAAACCTATATAATTATATTATACAAATAAATTAATACTTTTTTCCCTCAAATAAGAAAAAAATATATATTTATATATAATATTTATTCTTATTGTTGTATGTTTTCTAATTTTTACCATTTTACATCTCATTTAAGTAATAAAAATTATATAATATTTTGATAATGTCTTAAAATTATTATTAGAGAACTAAAAATTTAGATTTTTATTTAAAAGTTTTACATTTTAATCTTGCGAAGAAAATGAGTGTAAATTTTATAAAGATAAATAAAATAAATTATTTATTATATAATTTATAATTTAATAAAATTTGTAATAAAAAAATTATTAAAAAATTCACACAACTACCACCAATCGATAAGAAACTCAGTGATTCTATACAATGCCTAATCAATTCCTTAAAACTGATGATGGGTTCCTCACAACAGCTGCCTATTGAATCTTCATAGTTCTTCTCTTGAGTCTTGTCTCCATCTTTTTTTTTTTACAACAGTCCTTAGGATCCCAAGGCACACAAGCATTATACATTTATTTTTAAATTTGCCATTTGCTCATAGAGACAAATGCAAGAGGAACAACAAACGAGTATCCAATATTATCCAAGCTCAAGTTGCCGAGCCAATTATAAAACGCTACTTGCTGGGTTTTGGAGGAACTTGATAAAAGAAAGGGACCTTATGTTTTGCTACGAGATAGAGTTGTCCTTGGTTTGTTTAGATGTTGATTTTATTTTATTTTTAATTATTTACAATTTGGACATATTATTCTATTAGAATTTGGATACTTACTGGCTACTAAGATTTCATGCATCTCGACAAAAAAAAAAAAAGATATAATTTTATAATAATTCTTAAATAAATCAATAAAAAAATAAAATTAAATTGGCGTACATCAGGGGTAAGAAGCTAGTTTTTAGAAGAAAGTGAACTAAAATAACAAGAGGGTGGAAAGTCAAGGATTATAATTAAAGCAAAACAACGAGCCATTGCCAGCTTTAAGCAAAACCACGAGTACCACCAGCCAACAGATTTTTATTATTATAATAATAAAAGGAACTTGTTCACAACCGTTAGATTAAAGTACCATACACTCTGGCCTTCCAATAGCCGATGATGGATAGGTTCCACGGCCAGCACGTTTGCACTGGATAATTACCTAAACAATAAATTATAGCCGACCCTGTAAATCCACGAGCCTCTTTTATTTTTTTTTTCTTTTGTTTTTTTGTTTTTTCTTTTTTAATTTGTCACGTGAAAAACACACGTACGGGGGGCCTCCCCAACTAGCAGGTGCATTATTCACAGACAAAGTGGGCCCCAACGTCGGCAACTTGACGGCGCCCAGACAACTGTGTCTCGTAGATAATCGCGCACGTGTCCTGTGACTGGCTTAGCCGGTCACTTAACTGGATATACCGGTTAAGTTCGGTTTTTCTTTTTTTTTTTTTTTATTTCATAATCTTGCTTCTTTTTTAATTTTTCTGAATGTTTTAACGGTCGAGATCTAATAAAAAGGGTGCTACCCTGCTTCAATATCAACAGCCATCTCGGCCTTCTGCTGCTGTTGGGAACTTTTATTTTCTTTCTCATTCTCTTTTTTGTTTATTTTTTCCTCTCTTTCTCTCACTTGTTTTTCTCTGTCTAAAACTTGGACCTTTGGCAGAGATGTGGAGAGCTTGATCTGTCAATTATATGATGCTTTTTTAATTTCCTGAGGTGGGTTTAGTTTAAATTCAGCTTTTTGTTTCTCTTTTTGTTTGTTTGGCTGAGATTTGAGGTGTGAAATGGAGAGGGATTTTTTGGGCTTGAGCTCAAAAGAACCATTTGCTGTGCTTAAGGAAGAAGTTAAAACTGATGGGTTCAAAGATATAGGTAACTGCAATTGTTATTGTCTCTTAATTTTCTTTTCCTCTTCAAAGTATTTGTTCTGTGTGCTTCCAACATTCGTAGTTCTGCTATTTATTGCAATTTCAGTTGATTTTAAGTTGTTTTTGGAGTGGAATTACTTAAACTTTGAATTTCAAAAGATGGGTTGGTCTAAAGTTTGGATATTTGTCTTTTGCTTTTTGCCTCGTCAATTTTGAGTGCATGCCTGATCAAGCAATTACATGGGATCCAAAAATGGGGAAAAAAGTAATGATCTTTCATCATCGCGCAGCTTCTCTGGGTTTTGTCTTGATTAAGAATGAAAAGTGATATGTGTAATACAGTACTCTGTCTATTGATGAGTTCGATATACACAATTCCTATCTGAGTGCATTAAATCCTAGCTGGCATGTTTATTTGTTGTTGTATGCATGCATCTGTGGTTATAAAACTTGAATAAGACGAAGGTACCTTTTCTATTTTATAGAGGCATCATACTCCTTTAGCTGTTTATGAAAAGCAATTTTTATAGGTTTGGTGTAAATAAAAGAATTTAGGATCTATTTTTTTTGTTTGTAGCTTGGAAGTTGCAATTGATGGGGGGAACTCTGGGCATAATTGTTTATGGAAACTATAAAGCATTTTATGGATCGTTATTCATTAGTTCCTTAATTTGAATTGAACTTAAAACCTATGATCTCTGTTAATCTTTTTGTATGGAATTTGTAGGATTTGCCAAAGGCTCTGGGTCGCATTGGCCTTTCCCCACCGAGTTCTCTGCACTTCCTCATCGCATGACTCTCAAGGTTGCTCAAGAAGATAAGAACCGAAAAATTGCATCCAATAACTTGGTGCCCTCTGGCTTCTTGTCCATCTCAACTGCTGATGGAGACGACCTTCCTAAAAAACACTCCATGTTTGAGATCCAAGTATGAAATTATCTCACCATTCAGAAATTGTTTATGTCGATAGCTTTCCTGTAATTGCATGCACATGTAGTGTGACTTCATTTCCATTTTATAAAGAATTTTTCATTCAAATATAATTTGAGAGTTATAAAGAATTGAATTTCACTCTGTTTATTTGCCAATCGAACTGAGCTTAATGATTAAATCACTGGATTACCCTCCAGCCTTACTTTGGTGTCAACTCATATCCTTATTTCCCATGTTGATTTTACCAAATAGGAATCCTTCAATCGTGATGGGCAACCTGGGACTCATTTTTCACTGACTACTTATCCTGTAAAACATGATGTACATTCCGTGCATCATCATCCAGATGTGAAGATGTTTCCAGTCTCCGACCTGGCAGTTCCAATTTCTGTGGACAATCCTTTTACTAAAACTCATTGTGGAACCACTGCCATGAAGTCACAATTACTGGGAGCAATTCCACCTGTACCTCCTCATTCAATTCTTCCAGCTATTGGCTCTGTTGCTGGAAAGACAGAATCATGGTAGTGTACACAACTTACTGCTCAAATATTAGCATCTTGAATACCATATTATTGATCTATATTTCTCATGGGAAACAGTGCCAAGGCATCTGCATCTCCTGTGCAATTGACCATCTTTTATGCAGGCACAGTCAATGTATATGAGGATATATCACCTGAGAAGGTTTTATCTCTTTCTCTGTTGTGGGAGTCTCATTTGTTGGTTAGTTATTCTCCAATAGGACTGTCTTGAGCTTATTCTAATACTATTGGGAATCTTATCCAGGCACAAGCTATCATGTTCTTGGCTGGAAATGGGTCTCCTAATTCCTCAAACTTGCTACAACCAGATGCTCAAGTCCAGGGACCAAACTCAAAGCCAACACATGCTGAAATTGGTCCTGTGAGCCAATCCACAAGTACATCTCCTTGCTCCCATCTCTCGAGCCCTTTATCTGTTTCTTCAAATGCTGTTGCTCAGTCAGGGAGTGGCTCTACTATTACTGAGGACATCATTGGTGCTAAAACCACAGGAGTTGCAACTGCTCCTGTTACCAAAGTTGAACCTCAAAAAATAGCAACTTCATTGGGATCTCTATCTACAACAAACATAGTTCCATCTGGTATGACTTATTTGCCAATTGTGCTGTTCAACTATTTATTGTATCTGCAAAGAAGTTTCTCATTTTTAAGGGCTAGTAAACTGTTACTGCTTTTTCTTCTTCTTTAAGATAGTAACAATTGTATGCCATAGAATAAATTGAGCAAAAGATGTACTTCCAGTCATATTGATTAACAAAATAAACCTACAATCACATAGAGAAAGAAAGGAAAAATCTGACAAAGCCTTCTAGCCCATATAACCAAATGCCATTGTCACTTGTTCAACCTTATTACCTTCTTCCATCAAGGTAAGTGGGTATATCTTGTTTTCAAGTTTGAACATTAACTAGCAAGCTTTAAGGGATATAGGATGATGGGTAGTTAAATCTTTAATTATAACCCTAAAGAAAATAGATGATTAGTATTTATCTTTCAATAATGTGTGCTACACTTAAAAAGACAATTTAAACATTCGTGCACTTGGAATGAGCTATTTGTGAAGCATCCTATCCAAATATTTATTGTATCTGCAAAGAAATTTCCCATTTTCGAGGGCTGGGAAACTGTTGCTTCTTCTTCGGAAGGGATAAGATGAGACTTAACTTTCATGGTGCTCATTCATTTGAGAACAGGAAACAGTCATTGATTTATCACTGCTTTATGTACCACATTTGATTGACTTCCAGCTTCCCATATGGCAGTTCCTCAGGCTCGAAAAGCATCACTGGCTAGATTTTTGGAGAAACGCAAAGAAAGGTACATTTTTACACAATGCAGAGGAAAATCATGGAAAATTTGCTTGAGAATCTCCTGATTTTAGATTGTTTTCTGCTGCTTTTCCACTTCAATATTTCTTTCAGTCTACCTATTCTTTCATTGTAATCCAAGTCCATAGTCACCAGCACATACAAAAAATTTAAATAAAGAGGGAATGCTATAACTATGTCACTACCTACATCAACAAAATGTAATGAGTCACAAGGAAGCATGCTTTTCAGTTGCATGATGAAGCTGGCACTGAGGACTTATTTTGTGCATGCAGGGCAATGAATACAGCACCATACAATCCTAGTAAGAAATCTCCAGAGCCTGCTACCTCAATTGGGATTGAATAAATTCCCCAAAACCTCTGCTACTGAGATGGGTTATCTCATGACAATCAAGGGGGAGCAACTGTGGTGCCCGAAGCCAAGCTAATGGTTATTATCGCATCTTGATGTAAGTTGCTCTAAGGACATGTATTTTTGTTACTTATTTCAAGCACCCATAATCCTAACTTCATTTGGTTTCAAAGACTTTACTGTTATATAAATAGCTGGTGTAGGGATTTGCATTTGGGAACATTTTGTAGCTACGTAACTTCTGTTACGTCGTGGAAATAGTATCATATTAAGATTGTAACCATACTGCTACCTAATTTGTGCTTTTAATCTCATATGTATATGCTCTTTTAATATTGCTATACATCTGTTGCAAAGATTTGGTTTTTCATAAGCAAACCTTTTTGCATTTCCTGAGAGATATGGTACGCCTATTTTTCACCTATTGCAAGTTCTTTTACCTAGAGAATAGCTTTTACGTCATGTAACCTAATCGACACATTGTAGAATAGGCTAAATTTTGGTTTAATATCTCTTCCAGCAATACCTGAAGTTGCCTGTAATAGTACTATTAGTACTATTACTATACTTACTAAGGCTATTAGATTGAAAATGTAGGGTTTAACTACAAAAAGAGGAAGCAGTCGAGCTCCAAAAAAGGTTCTTGACAGACCTAACTTACTCTTCATTTGGTTGTGTCTAGGGGTCCTTGGCAGTTATACTATGACAACATTCTCTCTCTTATCAAGCCCAGGTCAGTGTTTTGCCGTCAGGGCAACGGGGAGGTATTGACAACTTTCCCCTGCATGGTATCAGTCCCCTTCTCTATACGATAAAAATGAGCTCAGTATTGTGTGAGATTCACAAGTCAATATGGTTTGTGTTTTAGGCGTTGAGAAAGTCATATGGAGTTATCAATACTCGGATGGTTTGTAAGAAGAGGTTAAATAAAGATGTTAAATAAGTGATCTTTCACCTGATAGTATTAGTATTGAAAATAATTTATATCTCTACGTTGTCCTTTTTTATGTTCACGGTGAAAAGGTCCAAGCCACTGACAACATAAAATGGGAGGCCAAACCGAGCATGGCACTGGAGGCCCGCTAAAACCTTTAGTGCCAATTGTGTGAGGTTGGCTGTCAAGTCTGCGCCCTGTATTTCTTTGACCTTTATTTTCCAAAGTGCACGATTGCTTTTTAATGCTCTCTTCTGTTCATTACCTTTGTGCGAACAAGAAATTCTTAAAAAACATGATTATAACACACTTCAAAGATAAGATGTGTTGGGTGTCCCAATGCAAATTCTCTCCTACAGTTCTTGACGTGCCTCTTGTGGTAAGTCTCACGTTGAAAATGACAGTGATGCTTCCATTGTTAAATGTCTTTTTTTTTTTCTCTTTTTCTAGTGGGAAATTAACTAGTAGGGCAATTGACGGCTGGCGCCGGTCAGTCTCATTGAATCCAAATAGAAATCCAAGTAGAAATGCCAGCCAAGATAACTATAGCCATATCTCTCCCAGTGCTATTGGGGGAACTTGAGCTAATGACATCACTCTGGTATTAATTATGAATTTAATTATACGAATAAAATTTTTTATGTATTTATTTAGACACAATAAATTTATATATTATATATAGACATTTTATAGTATACAATAAAATACTTCTTATTTGTATAATATAAAAAAAAATTATAATAATATAGTAGATATTAATATAAAATTCATTTATATGATACAAATTGTTATTTGTCTAATATAAAATATTATATAAAGTTTTATTACATCTAAATGAGTATAAAATTCGTGTTGAAACATTTTTTCTATTTCCTTAATTTCTTATCAAAATGGCATCTAGTATTAAAGAATTGCATTTATAAGAGCATCATGAACTTAACGGTTAATCTCGTTGAGTCAAAAGAGAACTCGACATCTTGATATTTGCTCACATGCACGATTGTCTTAAACCCACAAAGTTAACTTTTATAAAGTAACCGTTAATTTCCAATTTATCGAAAATAATTAAGGATTAACAGAAGAAATGTAAAGTAATGGGAATTGGGAAGATAAAAAAAACAAAAGATTTCGAGGCAGTGGGATGGAGAATAGATTTTCAAGAATCATTTTGGTTTTCTTGCACAAAATTCAGGCGCTCATGAATGATGCAAGTTTCCTGAAGTTTTTGTATGGTTCCCATCAATCTGGTGTACGTCTGGTTGCTTTAAGTATTAGAAGGATTGTATAGATTTTGGAAAAGATTTAGAAGGAAGGTCACCGTCAAGCATGCCTTCAATGGGTCATATTTGATAAATTATGCGCCACAACACGTCCACTTCTGGACCCCAGAAAAAGAAAAAAGAAAAAAACAAAAAACAGCATATTGTTTGTCGTGCTTCATTATATGGATATAGACCACTTTGACACAAGATATAGGCAGATTAACTAACCGATATTATTATAATTGTTTATTTTATATTTATAGCCTCATCGTTAGTTATAATTATACAATATAATATTATAAATTTGGTGCGAAATAACACTTTTTATAAATTACAACCCACCTCAAAAAAGCAGGTTTCCATGTTATGTTTTCGTTATTTGTCAATATAATTACCAACCAAAGAGTTTTTGAGATGAATACTCTTTTAATTTACGATGATTTTACAATTTTTCTTGAAAATTTCTCCTATTCTTTAGAGGTATTTGTTCCATGGATTTGGTGGATCTCGAAAAATTATCATATTATGCCAGAGATTTGCATTGCTCAATTTTTGATTTGACATATCAAATGGATTTCATCTCATTTTAAAGTACCACAAAGTTCATGTTTTATAGTTCAATTAAATTAGAAGAGATGGAGTCAACTATAAGTAAGGTTTTAAATTCCAAACTCGTTTCTCACCTTCAAGTGATACACTTGGTGGTCATTAATTTTGTTAAAAAAATACTGTCAAGGGAAATACTTTGTACCAATTGTGATGTTATGATTTATTTTTATTTTTATTTTTTAGACTCATTAGGCTGCAAAGAGCTAATTTAATATGGTGCCCACAAATTAGCAAATGGCACTACCATATTGTAATCAAAACAATGATAATACTCCTTTAAGACTCGGATACAAGTTAATATTTCAGATTTGTATTCGAAAATTTACAAAAAAAAAAAAGAAAAAAAGGTAATTTGCCTTATTGTAATGTTGAAGTCTCCACCATTTTATAGTTTTTATCAATGATTTCTTTTCCCCATTTTTCATAACAAAAGGTAAGAAAATAGACAATATGGCCAATTGGCAATGGCAATTTGTCATTTATCTTTTTGTGCTGTGTTTGCTATTTCCAAATGTTTTGTGCTATTTCAAAATCTGGTCAAACCCAACTACAAGGCCCATCCAAATATATCAAACAAATTTGATATCATAGGCGTTGTGTCTAATGCAAGTGTTTTATATAAATATAAATACAATATATATATATATATCTATGAATATTATAATTATTCCTGCTTTACCTGTTTTCAATTTTGGTTCTTCAAAACAAGGATATCTACAACTCGTTCTTTTCAATTCTGAAAAATGATCCTTCATTGAAAACAGATCAACCAAGTAATACTGTAGTTTGAACGAGGCAAGGAATATAATAATGTGTGCATGCGTACAATGTACAATCCTTCTCTCATTATTTTCTTCCTTCTCCTCCCGACTAAAGAACTTAATATTTCACCTTTTTTTTTTTTTTTTTAACTTTCTTCTGCATTTATCCATTAGTTTTCAGGCTGTAAGCGATTGATTTGTGTCATAAATCAATTTGATACATATATTTAAATCGAGTTGTTAGTAACAATTTAACTCGTTTAAAAATTGTAACGGATCGATAAGAGTGAGCAAAAATAAATTAAACTAACATACCTGATTGTGTTTGAATTGTTCTCATGTGATAATGAGACAGACGAAGAGTTTCTATCCATAATTTAAAAGAATTCAATTACCATCTTATCTATTTTATTATCTAATTTATTTCTTTTTCTCTTTCTCGATGTAGGAGTGTTACAATTTATTCCTCTAAAATAGGCGACGAGGTACTTTTTGGTCACCATAAGACACAAAATCAGAAGATCATTGCAGGGTCGCACTTTATTACAAAAAAATGATAAAAAAAATACATTAATTTAAATTATTACAATTTAAAAAAGACTTAATTACTATCTTATCTATCTTATTATTTAACTTATATAGCATATTCCTCTCCCTCTCTTTTCCAATATAGGATGAGTACCCACCACACACACACACTCGTATATATTTAAATCACAATGATACAACATTCTCAAATTTTAATCTTTTTTTAAGTCTAACACAACATTATATAAATATTAGCAACAGTTAGATTTAGTTTAGTTGCAGATTTGAACCAACTTGCGGTTTTCCTCAATGACCATCAACCTCCCATTTCAACAGTTTGATAATTTCATTTTGTTGAGTTGGTTTAACTATGATAGGTGGTTTGAGGTGTTTAATGGATACCCCCATCAGTTACGATGCATGGACTTGAATATTGAGACATTAACATGACATGAAAAGGGACATACATTAAGTTTTAGAAAATTAAAATATGAGTACAAATTTACCGACAACTTATTTATAAATATCCATAAAATTTAAATAAAATTTAACATTTTTTCTTGCTATAACTTAGCAAGCTTGCTCTGTTATCAAATATATAATTAGCATTTTGTTAAGTATTTTAAAAGAGTATATTTGATATACATATAAATTATAAGTTTAAGTATCTAATTTAATAGTAAAACGAATGATATTTATTGATTATGTTATTTTTCCCTTACCAATGAACTTATTATAACTTTTATAGGAAAATTAGAATATGAGTATAATTTTTAATAATTTTCATACTAGTTTTAATTGTATGAGATACATGTCCAATACATTAATTAAAGTGCATTACACGTATCCAATTTCTTTTTTAAAAAAAAAAATTATTGAACATATTTTGTTATATGGCACAAGTTGTGGACACAAATATAAGCACACACATATTTTTAAAATTGTCCATTTTTCATAGGTTTTAGTTTTGATCCCCCAAAAGGGTAATACTATAAAACTTCACTACTTGGAGGGGCACTTCTATCCATGGGCCTACCAAGATGCAGAGATCAACAAAGCCCATAGAAAAGCTTGTATGTGCCATATTTATTAAATTATTAAATATAAAATCTACTATTTTATCATAACATAAAAAAAAATCTAATCTACTAACTTAGGTAATAATTTATTTAATGTTTTGATATATTTTTTTTATTAATCTGAATCTTTTTATTAAATTATTAATTTTAAATTTATTCAAATTAAACAGTATTTAAATAATTAATTTTTCTATAAAAAAGATACGAACTTTTTTTTTTTGGTTTTTTTTAATTTTTTGCTTAAGAAAAAAAAAAAAAAGAAAAACGTCCTTATATATAATCTTTTAAAGTGAGATTTATTGCATACGTCTGTTTAAATTTACATCGGACCCCTCGACCGTACCCCTCTCACTGCCGTCTAATGTAATATGGCTCACCCATCGGGAAAACCTCGCCGTCGTCTAATGACGTCGATTCTAAACCGTTCAAAATGATGGCGAGACATGTTTTCCAGTCATAAAGGTGCTGTGTTGCTTTTAGGTCTGCTCCTCCTGTCTTAGGAATAGTTAATTATTATGGCATTTTAAGAGGAAGAGGCGTGCTTCCTCCTTATCAAACCTACTGCTTTGGTAGTCAGAGTGAAAGGGTCTGCAACAATACTGACAAGAGAGAATTATACGTTTCGGAGAATGTGGAAATCTTCGCGATGTCCTAAGTATGGTGTTCTGAATTGTCTATTCTAGGTATGTTTCTTACAACGAATCGTTCGCGATTTACTTTTCTTTATGTTGTTTTTGGAAGAACATGAAGACTTGGATTTTCTTTCCTTTTTTTTTTTTTGTTTTTTTTACGAGCTTCTAGGTAATTTTATATGACTGATTTTCCGAAGAGAATTGCTTGTTGGTCTAATGTAAAATATGGGGGGACTTGCTATCTTCATATTGTATTTATAGATAAATATTTTAGACACACCTTGTTTAGTTTCAACTGACGTGATGTAAAAATTATTTCTATTTAATTTAATGTCAAGTGAAACCATTTTCTCTCCTTTTTAACCCAATTTTATGATGGATTCAACTTGTTTTCTCTTGTTTTTGCATGACTTAATTGTCTTCACTCATGTTTACTCAACAGGTTATTTTCATATAAGGAAATATATAAGGATGATGGTTTGCTTTGCACTTGAAGTTGAATTGCATCGCCTTTTCTATAGTTGGTGGGAAAATTTTAATTTCTTCAGAGACGGTGTTTATACTGCCAAAGAGATACCTACTCTAAATGGTTCTAAAACTACACCAAGACCTACAGTATATGGTAATCTGGAATAATTATTCAAGGTTTTGTTGAAGTCTGTCTCAAAAGAAAAATTATTAGAAATGATGACATCATTATTTTAGATTGGATCCACCTCGTAGGAGAGTTTAGTTTTCTTCCTTTTTTTCTTTTGGAAATCTTGTATTCTTTGTAAAATAATCAAGCTTGTCCGCTAATCAATGAAAGCTATCATTTTGTAAGTTCTATAATTTTTATGTTATTGTTTAATAGTTGTGTGTTATTGTTTGTTATAGTTGTTTGAATGACATTAAAAAATATATTAAGAATATATAACTAAAAAAAGATAAAAGGGTTAACAATATCTACTCTCTTACTCTAAATTTAAATTTGAAAATAGAAAATAATGAAGTTATAATATTTTCTTATAAAATTGAAATTACAATAAGTGTTGTTATTTAGTAAGAAGATTATATTAAATTTTACCTTCAATCATTAGAAAGTCAACTAACTTGTATTAAACAAAAGGTTAAGGAAATATCTCTTAAAAAATATTATAAACCAAAAGTTGAAAAAAGAATTTTATTTAAATCTTTATTATATGAAAAAATTGATTATAATATGATCAATAAAAACCTTGAAAAAAAAGTAGAATTAATTAATGAGATTAATAAAAGACTTAAAGGTCTTGAATTAAAAGAAAAAGAAGCAACTGTTTTAGAAAAAGAGAAACAAATTAAGGATTAAAGAGATGATGAATCAATTCAAAATAAAAACATAAAATACAAAGATAAAATACATGAAATATTCTTATTATAAGAAGACCCTTAAAAAATGATCCCTTTCTTTCTTATAAGAAGGACTATCTGAATATTATCAAAATTGCTTTTGCAATATAGAATAGTAGAATAAAGATTTGATATTCAATCATAATTATCACAAAGAGATAATACATTAATTATTTTTTGTAATATTAACAAATTTCAATTTGATTGTCCTCTTTGTGTCATTAAAAAAATTTTCTTTTTCGTTTGTAAATCAGTTTAAGATTTGAGTCCATGTAGTTAGACTTATAAATTTGTATTTCCGCAACTCCAAAAATTATTCTTCAATCTCCCTTTGCACTTTTCCAAACAAAAAGGAAATTCTTCTACATTTCAATTATATTTACAAGGTGTGTTAGTAAGGGCTAAAGGGATGTAATTCTTAAGAGATAACAAAAATTATGAAAGAAAATATTCGACAACTTTTTAAGAAATTAAAATAATACATTATTGTATTCCTCTATTGCACTGCATCTAATTACGCAAATACTCAGACCCATTTTCTCTTTATTTCTTTTTAATCCTCTTAACAATCTCCTTTACCCCTTCTTTAATTATGAGTATTGTTTGTTTGTATTTTATTTAAATAAAAAAAATAAAAAAATAAAATTATAAATATATTTTTCCAAAAAAAACATGGAGTTATTTTTTAGGGAAAAAAAAAAGAAATCAAATTATGGATATATTTTTTTCTTTTTAAATAAAAAAATATGTATAAAAATATTTTTTTGGGTTTAACTACTAGCAAATTAATGAGGGGTGCGAGTAAGGACACATAATTCATTTAACGGTTATGAGTATTTTTTTAATTTAATAAAATTTGTTATTAAATTATATCACATCACTATGTACTCACTACATTGCATTGCTCCCATTATTTTACCACCAAGTTTTTTTTTAATATAATTTTCTTCTTGAAAAAATTCACATAATAGGTAAGATTATCATATTTATTAATGATATTTTATTTAGATAATAAATAAAAAATTTAAATTATAAATATTTTTTGGAACTTTTTTAAAAATAAAAAGGAGAAAATAAGAAAAATTTAAAATTTGACTTTTTTTTCTTTTTAAGAAAAAAATAAATTTAAAAATATTTTTTCTTCTAAAAAATGTGAGATTATTTTATTTTATTTTATTATAAGTATTTATATTACACTAATTTTAGATATTGGTAAAAAATTGAATATAAATTAAGTAAATTATAATATATGTTAAATTATAATACAATAAATTAAATGCATGTTAAAATTCTAATTTTATTTTTTTTTGTCTACAATCTTAGTTCTATTAAAATTATAAGAAATATTATAAATTAAATATTAAATTAATATTAAATATTACAAAATATAATAGTCTATTAAAAATTAGAATACAAATTAAATACTAAAATATTCATAAAATTAAATAAATATTATCATATAAGAGTTTTATTGATTTTCTCTCAAATTTGACAATATTAATAGATACATCAATATTAAATTTACATAATATATGAATTTATTATATTTGTTAAAAAGTGTTTTTTTTAATTTATTTGAAAGGAAAAACAAAAGACTAAACTTTTGAATATTATATTTTTAAAAAAATTAAAAATAGGTTTTTTCCTTTTTTTTCTTTAAAAGAAATTTAAAAATAATTTTTAAAGAAAATTATTATTTTTTATTTTTTTAATTATACATATTACATTACATGAATTTTAAATATATAAAGATAATTATTAATATAAATTGACTAGATCATAAGTGAATAAATTAAATGTCTAACTATAATTTTTATTATAGTAAATATAATAATTCTCTAAAAAGACTAGATATATAAATATTAATAAAATTTAAATCCTAATTATTAAAAGTTTGAAATTAACATAAAATATCATTGAATGAAATTAAATAGTTAAAAATAATAATATTGTATAATATCAAATTATTTTATATTTATTTATTATACACAACTTTTAATAATTAATAATTAATTGAATAGAATTATATTTGTCTAAATTTTTTTTTAAAATTTTAATTTTATTAAAATATTATGAAAAGTTATAAATTAATTATGAAATTAATATAAATATTATAAATTATAAAAATATTAAAATTAAATAAATATCCTTAAATAAATAAAATTAACGATACGATGAAAAATTTATTAAATTTATTTTAATTTTAATAATATATATTTATATAAAATATATAAATGTAAAGCATATGTAAACAAACAGATACCATTGATAGAATCCAGTTCATACGCCACATCAGCATTGGAACCTCCTCGTACGTTTCGGCCCCCTACATGCATTGAAAACCTCTGCTTACGCGCCTGTAGAAACTTTCCTCTGCGGTAGCCCTCACATCTTATTGGTTATACCATCATTTCAATCTCAACCGTCCAATCCCTGACACCAACATGATCTGTCAATGAATGAACAACCCAGGATGTTGGGACCCACACAGACCCTTTCAATTTTTTATTACAAAATGAAACAGAAGCAGAACAGATGCAAAACCCCCTCAAATCCTTGTACCAACTCATGAACTGCACCTCCCCATCTTTTCTGTTCTAGTTCTCTAGATTATCAACACATAAGCTACTATTCCACCAGGTTTGAATAAACCTTGTCTCTGTTTCATTCCCCCACAAAGCCTCAAAAGGAGCTCACTTTTCTCTCTCTCTCTCTCTCTCTCCACTTTCTCTAGCAAGATTCTTTCCCTTTTTTTTTTCTTCTCTGTTGTTTTTGGTGTTCTTCTTGGTGGTTCTATGCTTTGTCTGGTGATTTCCATTCTGGGTTTTCTGGTTTTTAAAGATTGATAGAGCCAAAGTCCTCAATGGGTATGCTGCTTGTGCTTATCTTGTTGGCAGTATCTGCGGCCTCTGCTGATGAAAGTAAGCTTCTTTAATGGTTTTTTTTTTTAAATTTTTTTTGCTTTCATGGTTTGCACAAACTTTGTTCATCTGATTCTCTTTGTGGGGTTGGTTGCTTTTGTGTTGTTTTGATTTTGATATTCGGCCTTTGTAGTACCCCAACTTGTAATTGTACTTGTTTTTTGAGTTTATGTTGGAAATAATCATTTTCAGCCCCGGGTTTTCCTCCTATGCTATAGTGCTTTCATGTGGTCTTTCTGTCTGTTTGAGTCCTCTCTATTAAAGTTCATTAATTTTTCTGCATTAATGTATTCCGGTTGCTTTGTGTGTTTTTAGTGAGTACTCTTTATCTTTGTTGAATCTATGCAGCTTTCCATTTTGTTTTTCTCCAGTTACTTTTTTTTCTTCAAATAATGGCATCTGTTAAATACCATCCCTCCTCTGGCTTTCGTTTGCTGTTGGACTCTAGATTGGCTTATGATTGAATGATTTGGGAGGAAGAGAGGATTGTTTGTTGCAAAACGCAGGCATCAATATTAGTGTTACTTGCAATGTCAGATTTTGTTAATAATTAATACGTTTCCTTAAAAGAGAACTTGTGCGGTTTTAAGTTTGAAGTCACAATCTCGGTTCATTTTCCCACTTTTTATTGTGACTTGACTTTCTTTGTGAAACTGCCAGGATGGAGAGAGAGGAGAGAGAACATATTGAAAATTCTTCTTTACTTTTGGTCATTACCCTGTTGCCTTCAGGAAGAATCCATTGTATGGAAACCTTTCCTCCGTTGGAAATTTCTAATCTCTCATCTCTCCTATCTTTTTAATGAGGACTTTCAACCATATTGCTCCCCAGCTCATATGGCAGTTTTCTACCAGCTTATAATAAACTTTGGTACAACTTATTGCGGGACGAAAATACCCTTGATAAATAAATTGAAATTCTAGAAATCTACCACTCCCTTCCCTCTTTCTCCCTGTCTCTCTTTCCCTCTTCTGCTGTTTTTCCATTATTTTTTTGTTCCACCCGGAGGCTGTGGTGGAGTGGAGAGACAAGTATATCCTGATTCAGATCTACTATCAGTGTATTCTAGTGCCAAAACCTGCTGCTTGCTGGGCTATTATATTCAGTGATTATGGTTCTCAATGTAATTATGCTCCAACCTTCCTACTATCCCCCTTATTAGCCTCTAAAACCCATAATGCCAAAGAATTTTGTGTTTGCTTACTAGTAAGTACAGAGACTTCATGTAGGACCCAGTTTAGTAGGGTCATGCTACATAAATTGTGTGATGAAACTTGATATTCATTCACACACAGAGCAACAACTTGAAAGTGACCTTGGTAAGGTCTTATGATGGGACCCACCTATAGAAATATGTAACTCATACATCGAGGCTTAGATGATTGCCATGCTTCTAAATTTTCCAACAATTTGTGGGTTGAGGTAAATATGGACTATGGAAAATGCTGCGGGGGAGCAACATCCTCCCAAATACTAGCAAGCAGAAATGTGGCATCTATAGTATGACAATGGAAGGGACCAGACTATAACCTTTATCAGTGTATTCATAATTCTTTATGATTTCGATGTGCCATTGGATGTGTCATGTAGTACAGAATTTGGGAATTGTTGAGTATGTCAGGTTTTTTTTTTTTTTTTTTCTGCTTTAACCTGTGGCAATGCCCACATTAGCTATATCTTTGTAGCTTTGTTTGTGTCTTTGATTGTAAAGTGAGAAAAGGGATGTCTACATCCAGCTTTAGGAGATGTCAATTATTATTGGCCTCCCAAAGAGCTCTGCGCAAGAAGACCACGGACAGTGTCTGAATCTACAATATCTTAGTCTTTTTTATGTGTTATACCATAGTTATAATCAATGATTTCTCCAAGTAGTTGGAGATTGATGTTAATAAATGGACCTATATGGAGACACTATCTATTAAGGACAAAAGGGAATTGGCTTTCTAGTCGCTTGCCGTAAGATAATTTCAAAGCAGATCAATGAGAGTGTGTGTGTTAGATTATCATTCTGGTCTTCCCTGCTTGGTATCAGCAGGAGCTTAAGCAAGTAATCAACCAGGCTTTATATAAAAGTGGCTGCAATTAGTGACTGACAATTTTGTAGGCATGATTTTATGGGAAATGCTGTTTCAGCCTGCTATTTTGCATGCTAGATTTATTCTTCTGTTCAGTGTTTTGTCATGAAATTCATTACATCTTTCTCTATGAGAATCAGATGTATTAGCAGAAGAAGAATCTGATCATGAATACATACCCATGCATTGCTTTTGCAGGTTCCTTCATTGGTTTCAACATTGGTACAGCCCTTTCTGACATGCCAAGTCCCACCCAGGTGGTGGCTCTTCTTAAGGCTCAGAATATCCGACATGTCAGGATCTATGATGCAGACCGAGACATGCTTCTTGCACTTGCCAAAACAGGCATCCATGTAACTGTTTCTGTACCTAATGACCAACTTCTTGGCATTGGCCAATCAAATGTGACTGCAGCCAACTGGGTTGCTCGCAATGTAATAGCCCATTTCCCTGCCACTAACATCACAGCCATAGCTGTTGGATCTGAAATCCTTACTACACTTCCTAATGCTGCCCCAGTCTTAGTCTCTGCACTGAAATTCATCCACTCTGCTCTTGTTGCTGCAAATCTTGATGGACAAATTAAAGTTTCTACACCTCACTCTTCTTCCATCATCCTAGATGCCTTCCCACCTTCCCAAGCTTTCTTCAACCGTTCTTGGGATCCAGTGATGGTTCCCTTGCTTAAATTTTTACAATCAACAGGGTCTTACTTTATGCTAAATGTATACCCTTATTATGACTACATGCAATCAAATAATGTGATCCCATTGGACTATGCCCTCTTCCGCCCCCTCCCTTCTAACAAGGAAGCTGTCGATGCCAATACACTCCTTCATTACACTAATGTCTTTGATGCTATTGTTGACGCAGCATATTTTGCAATGTTCTACCTGAACTTCACCAATATCCCTGTTGTTGTGACGGAGTCTGGTTGGCCTTCCAAAGGAGATTCATCTGAGCCAGATGCAAAAGTTGAAAATGCTAACACTTACAACAGTAACTTGATTAGGCATGTGCTAAATAATACGGGCACTCCCAAACATCCTGGGATTGCAATTAGCACTTATATTTATGAACTCTACAATGAGGATTTGAGACCTGGGCCAATTTCTGAAAAGAACTGGGGGCTGTTTGATTCCAATGGGGTGCCTGTTTATATTTTACACCTAACAGGTGCCGGTATTGTGTTGGCCAATGACACTACAAACCAGACCTTTTGTGTTGCAAAGGATGGTTCTGACACAAAGATGCTACAGGCAGCACTGGATTGGGCATGTGGACCAGGGAAAGTTGACTGCTCGCCTTTATTGCAAGGACAACTGTGTTATGATCCAAATACTGTGATTGCACATTCCACATATGCTTTCAATGCTTATTACCAGAAGATGGCTAAGGCTCCTGGGACATGTGATTTTAATGGGGTGGCTACCATCACCACTACTGATCCCAGTAAGCAACTAATTCTCCACTAAATAAGCATTTGAGAGAGGTAAAGCAAGAGTATTATAGCATTTGTTCCATTATGGATGTGAATTAATTTCCACACATTAATGTGCTGCCAATGCTGATGGCCAAAAATTATCTTCTGTTGGAGATCTATATTTTCACCTCACAAATGTTTGTGACCATGGTTGATCTCACCATGTGCCATTGCATATGTGGGGAATGTTCTGCAGGTTCAATGTATTTTAAATTAATAACATTTAGGGAGTTCAAATTCATGTTTAAAAGATTATTTGATGTATGTCTATGCAAGCATGACTTGTAGACTGATATTGCTTTTTAATGCTGATAATATTGTTCATTAATATTTATATTTCACTGTTTACTACAAATAGAATATGCTAACATTGTTTTACGTGTGCAGGTCATGGCTCTTGTATATTTCCTGGAAGGTTTGGGCTGAAGCCGTTGACTCTATTGCTCTTAAAATCTTATATCCTCTTGCATTGCTAGATTTTGACTATTACAAACACCATGTGTTCAAATTTGTGTGATTGCATGAATATTTTACTGAAATTTTTCCTCACTCCAATTCCCTTTCTTTTTTTTTTTCCTCTCTTTGAGTGTAGTGCTGGAAGAAATGACACCTTGTCAAATAACACTTCACTGGCTCCATCTTCAAATTCAACGAGTTCTGACAGCACTTCATTACATTTCTGTACCACTGGTTCTTTCACAACCTTTGTGATTTTAAGTGCTTTGTTAATGAGCACATGTTTCTTGTAACATTTTGTGCATTTGTATCACCGGAAATATTAGGACACTTCCCTAGAATCGCTGAGGAGATTTGCTTTTTATTTTGTTTGAGAATTTGCAACAGGCCCAGTTTTGTTCCTTCTTATTGGCAAAGTTGATTGAGCACATAGCAATGAAGAAGTTCTAACATGAGTTATCATTACTTCTTTTGTACAAAACCAACCAGAAGGATTGGTTGGAATAACCCTTGTAACAATCTTTGCAGGTGAAATTTGGTTGTATTCTTTGTCTGTATTTTGTTCTTCCGTAGTAGGCAAGCAATTTCCTCCCTTTTCTGTTTCCTGCGCAGGAACTGTGAATGGATTTAATATGTATTTTTCTGGGTCAATTAATTGGTTGATGTGGCACAAACTTTTTCATCCAATAACAATTCTATTGACCTTTTTCTCTACAGGACTGCAAGGAGTTGTGTAATGAGTTACAATATTTGACGTAGGTTTTATGGTTTTCTAGGATGACCTGTGTTCAAACTGCATATCCAACATCTTTGATACAAACCTAGGGTGGCTTTCCTGCAGCAAACATCACGAATGAACCCAGTTCCTTCACTCTCAATCGCTTGAGACAGTTCCTTCAATTTCATTTGTACATGCAAGCTTGGAAGTTCTGCTTTGCCTCAGAAGATCCCGATTTGGTTCGTTGACTCTCAGGTAGACATCCTGGAAACCACATCAATGTATTCTGGAAACTATCCAGAAACTATCAAACCCCAAAAGACTCAAGCAGCTGGGTAATAGCCAAGATGGACCGGAAACATAAATGAAGTACAGGCTTATTTTATCGGTAAAAATTTACAATTAAATGTAAAAGAAGTACGATTCAAACTCATGAGCTGGTAACGTGTCATCTGTAATCTTTCCACAGTTTATGAGGGCCTAAGTTCTCAGCCTACGTTTTCCCTTTGAAGTAATTTTCAGCGGAGTCTCGTTAGACAAGTGTGAGTTTAATGGCCTTTCTACAAAGATATCCAACCATGGTAGCACATCCTTCTTCACCGCATCTCTGAGTGACGTAAAGACTTCACTCATGGCTAGAAGCTCAAACACAGGAAGGTAAGCCGAGACAAAGAATAAAGCCTAATGGGGTGATCCAGCTGATTCTGACTGATCCAGAAACTGTTGATCATTGGGAAAAGTTGGTGAATACATACAAAAAAAAAAAAAAAAAAAAAAATATATATATATATATATATATATATATACACACAACTCACTGAAGGGAGATTGAAAGCTGACTTGAACATTTTTTGGTTTTTTCTCTGAAAGCCGTGAAACTTCAGCTTTGCCCCTTTGGATTGCCTACTTCTTTTTTATTATTTATTTTTTGATATATTATTTCTTTGTGTCCACTATTACAAAATAGTTGTACGCCAAAACAGTTACAAAACAATTATAACGGTCATAAAATTACTTGTGTCACTTTAATTATTATAAAAAAATACATTATTTATAATTTTACTGTAAAATAATTGTAAAAGAATTTAATAAACATTAGAAAAAATTTTATTTCCAAGAATTTTTGATTTAAAGAGTACATATTATAATTTAGTATATTTTATTTCTGAGTATAAATTTTATCTAAAAAAAGAAGTAACATGTATTTGATTTGATCACTTTGAAGCAATTCTAAAATAACAGTGTCATGGTTTGGTTGCCCCTTCTCAAATTGCTGACCCCTCTCCTGGGGGCACAACGGTGGCCAATCTGGCCCACTTCATGCAGGAATTATAGATTATCTCCATATTACTCATGAAGCAATTGGCCAAGTCCTAGCGGAGAATGAAATCCTATAGTGACCAAAATCGCTCTAAAAGGTAGTTTCAGAAAGGAGTCAGGGTCTTCTTGAAGCTCCAGCCTTGTGAGCAAACATCCATTGCAGTAAGGGCTATCTCAAGCTTGCATCCCCGTACCACGAAGCATTTCAGGTGATTGAGAAGGTCGGACCAGTAGCTTACAAGCTGGCATTACCTCAAGGAGCTGCCATCCATTGGATCTTCCGTTTGTCATTCTTGAAGAAGTCTGTTGGGCCTAAAGTGACTGTTATGCCTCATTTACCATTGGGGGGCGCGGATGGGCAACTTCAGGTGGAACCAGTAGCGATTCTGGACCGAAGAATGGTGAAGCAGAACAATCGCCCAATCACTCAAGTCTTGGTGCATTAGTCCTTCCTGGAACTAAGATGTTCTACTACAGGACAGCAAAATTAACAGATTTTACATAGACTTATCAATGAATTCATGCTTTCCATGCTCTGCAAAACGTGAAACCTCTATGTCCAGAACCTAAGTTAAACGCAAGGTCGAGCTCCAACTAATATATTAAATGGGGGGACAAATCAGAAGCCTATCTTTTGGAAGTTGTAAATCGGATTGACTGCAGTCCATGTCACCGGTTTTCTTTCTTGCAAAGCATCAACTGGTTTTTCTTTCTTTTTTCCATTTTTATGGGACAGAAGGAAATTATTTGCATTCACAAGCAGGGCATAATGTTGTGAGATAAAGTATCAATAGTTTCTTTTGGAATGTGATGGCCCCAGTTGGTGTAAGACATCTTTTTTCGTCTCACAGCCTTGTGACAATGAGGGACACACAATCAGTAGAAAGAGCTATCAAGCAGCGACCAAATCCACCATATCAGGAAAATGTCGGACAGGAGGAGTAATGCAAAGGGAAAGCCTTGAAGTGAAAAAATGCTCAAGTCATCAAATTGGAGCAGTGCTATGTTGTAATACATTATCCTTAATTTACCCTTTTCCTTTAACAGCTATGAATAATGGATAGGAGACAGCATGATTATCCGTGGCAGAAACGTTGCACCGCAACTGCTGGAGGCTTTATAATCTGGTTGCCATAGTAAAATTTCCGGCAGACAACTGATCCGAAAGAGTAGCATTCTTTTATGCTCTTACAAGTTACAACAAGGTGTGTTATACAGCATAAATGATGGAAAACTGTGAATATTACATTCTCTAATTTTATACATAGACTATGAATTCAGAATTGGGATGTCAACAACAAGGTTCCAAACCCTCAATGGTCTAAAGGCTCAACAGCAGTCTTAAACAGAAGGATGTAAACCTTGTCAATGGAAAAATATAAAAAGCCTCCTATGGAGTGAGTAACATATGAACCAAAGCTAGTTCCAACAATGCAGTGCCAAGCCGGACCATATGCAGAATCAAACTCCTGTCAAGCGAAAAAACATACATTATGAGCTAATTGATTACTGACGGTAATGGTTTTCTTGAAATCAAATAAGTAAATTCAAGTTTCTTTGCCACTGATGCTGAACTTGATTGTTATAGTTTACAGAGAATTTACAGAAAAGACCAGCAAAATAGAAAGCGGAGCAGGTTCTCACTTCAAGTTTCATAGAAATCGATGCCTTCAAGCCCTAATAATAAACCTCAGAGCATTTATTTTGCATCTATAACCATGCATATTCCACTTGTTGCCTGTGATATAATTGTTTGTATGATAAAATCACAACAGCCTAAGTTTGCAATGAAATTAATAAGGCCTATCATATTATACCAAACACGCAAGGAACCAATTCCTCAGTATTGAATCCAAAATGCAAAATTAGTTTCCCAAAAAGGATCAGTTTAAGACAAACAAAAGGAAAAGGATAGTAAAAGCTTGTTGCTTTCTATGGGGCTCCTACCAAGTCTATCTTATTTTCCCAGGCCTGTGAGCATACTGACTATTTAAATTTACCTCAATTGCTGAGGACATCAAACATATATTTTTTTCTACGAATAAATGATCAAAATTTGCTTCAAAACATGGGCTTGTAGCCAAAAATAAATCTCAATTGTAGTTCAACAATCTTTTTAACTTTTTCTGCACGATTTTTATTTTCTCTTGGCACTTGAACCTGACTTTATTAGACATTGGACTGAACTGTGGTCTAGTTTCTATCCAATAATTGTAGGCTTCCTTTGAGAAACTATTTTAAGTAGTTTAACACTTTGGTATGGAAATTTCTTCACATAAGTTTGACAATTTGATTTGTTCAGTGTCAATTTAGTTCGTTCAGTTTCATGTTGAATTGGAAAAGATAAGATTGCAGCTATAAAGACGATCAAGATGAACATATATACATATGGCTCTAGCAGAATTCAAGAGGCTATTAAACATCATCTGGAATTTATTAAATAAAAGCAAAATAATGGCATACCTATTGACTATTGCTAATGAAAAAACCTCTTTATCTGGAATATCACAAATTTATTCAGTTAATCTAAATTGAGAGGGGTTGATCGGCCTAAGGCCCGGTGCGTTTCACCTCTGGTTGTTTTCACCTCCTTGGTCCTCATTAACTCAAAAAAAGAGGGGGAAAAGGGTCAGAAAGCAATTTTACAAGAAATAAAGGATCAAAACAAAACCAATTGATGTTGTATGCAGTTGTTAAAATTTTAAAAGTGAATTATGTAGTTTAAAAATTTTATATTAGAAAAAAATGAAAAATAAATATTATATAAATAATAAAAATTTATAAATTTTATTTTTTAAAATTTTAAATTAATGTGAAATTTATTATTTATATAAATTAAAAAAAAAACCTATAAGAACTTAGCGTAGAATAATAATAATCTCTTGGCACTTACATTTAACATATAAATCCTTATTTGGATCTGCACTATTTCCCAACAGTTAATAGGACCGCCCATAATTAGTGTCACTACTAACCAATTTTCCTCCAAACACGTTCATAGTGTTAAATCAAAAAAGAAAGATGAGACTAAGATCATCGATCAGTCATCACTTATAACAGTATAGCCGTATAAGCCACCAAAAAAGAAAAATACAAACAAACATTAACAAAGACAAAATGAAATGAAACAAGAAACGAGTATAGAACAACCCCATTTTCAGATGAAACTTAAACTACAATTTGCCATGGCGAATTAATCTCGATGCCTCATTCAACACACTGTCAACTACCACATTTAACCTACCCCATATAAAGAATTCCGCGGTAATCTAAAATAACCAGTTTTGGTATCAGCAGCATGTTCTTCGGGTGTCTTGATGAGTGAGTGTTGGGCGCATGTTTACCTATGACTTGTTCCAAAAATAAACAAACCACATTTAACCTCGTACCAGAAAACATTGTTCAGTTCAAGTTAGAAGCTTATTGGATGACACCTGACATTAACATAAACACATCAAAACAGATCGGTTTAAGATTGCAGCATAAAACAAAGATCAAAACCCAGAGAAAATAACAAAAGATATCATGGAAAAAAAAATTGGTTTTTCTCACCTTCTTCAAGGCAAGAGCAAGGCGTTTGCTGTCTAGTTTTCGGGACATGGAGTCAAGCTGATGACGAGCACAACTGAAAGCTCTGGTCTGCAAAGGAATGGGCATATCAGAAGCTCTAACTCGAACATTGAGCTTGTCGTACTGCTCTTGCTGCTCTCTGGCTTTCTTTTTCTCTATCAGACTACTCAAGAACCTGCTCCGCCTCTCCAGTTCCAGCTCCGCTCCTTCCATTTTCCTCCACTCCTTCGCTTAAACTCTCATTTCTCGGAAACCCCAGAAGCCTTTCCTGGTCAGCTCACGACAACGGTGACATAATGAAGGTGGGTTCAGCAAGTGCGCACAGATGTTCGATAAAAAGCCTGAAAGGAAGGGAAAGAAGATAAGGAAAGGGAGACAGTGACGAAAAGCAAAAGAGAACGGCAGATGGAGCAAAGTTCTTGCTTGGTATAATGCACTTTAGCTTTCTTTTTTCTTTTCTCTTTTTCGAACCTTTTTTTTTTTAATTTTTGTTTGTTGGGTATCTACAAGATCGTCGCTCGTTTTCCCTTTCGTTTCTTCATTTTTTTTTTCCTTTAAAATGGGAGTTGAGAGAGACGAGGTCATTATTGGGCTGGGTGTAAGGGGCACAAAAGTTTTAAGCGTCCCTGATTGGCGGAATGTTGGAGAGGATAAAAAACGTCATGATGTGTTATATAAGTCAAATTGACGTGTTGTAAGGGAAAAAGCCTAGCCTTTGAACGGAAGACTGGATCTTTGTGGTGAGTGTTTGTACTCGTCGATTGTATAAAGCCTTGTGGGGGCATTATGGATTAGTCTTCAGATTGACAGATTGGCTCTTGATAGAGGGAACTGTTTTGGAACATGCATGGGTGATTATTTTTAGGTTCATCTCTATTTGTGAATAGTTATATAGGTGAAGAGACCAGAAAAGTGTGCCAAATGCTTGGAAGGTGCAAAATTCAGTGAGAGTCTATTGGTGTGTGAGAATATTATGTACATTGGAAAAGTAAAAGCGTGGATGCTTCTAACATTTGCATAGGAATTGGAGATGTTTAGGTTAGACCATGGAAAGGCATGTTTGGAAGGGGACCAAACCTCTGGCCCTCCGGCTCACCAAGTGTCACCAACTTGGCCTGATTGCAATTACTTTTGGGGTTGGGTGGATGTAAAGATATTTTGGTCTAGTTTTAGAAATAGTCTCTGTACAAAAACAAATATAAGTCTTCGTATATTTTACTATTTTTCAGATTTAAGAGTTTCGTGAACTTACCTTTTTACAAGTTTGTTTTTGTTGGAGGATTGCTTATTGAGCCATACTCCTGACAAGAGCAAGCATTGACAAATATTAATTAAAAATAAATGTCCCCCAAATAGACGGGATGGCCATCATGGGAATCATGGGATTGGGACAAATGAGCCTGAGGCATATGAAGTGCTGTTCCCGATGTGAGGGGGTCAGGCCATCTGCTTTCAGACAAACGAACGGCAAGAAACTCCGGGTGTGGCTCCTACAAGAAATTTGTCTGGCTTCCCTGTTTAGGAGGGGATCTGTGTCGTTTTTTCACAGGACACCTGACTTCCTTCAGGCATTGGGCAGTAGTGCTTTCAACCATACAAGTGCCACTACAAACAAAAGATAACATTGCGTGACAAAACGAAAAATCCCCGATGTTTGTATTGGTCCCCAAGTCCCGAATATTCAGAGCTTTGGGATAAGTTCATGTTCACACACAACAAAAAACAAAAAAGAAAAAGTTACGTAACATTTGCTCAATAATTACAGCTACTCAAAGTTTAATCGTGCTAGAGTCATTTGCCCAATTGATAGGAAAAAAAAAAAAAAAACCCTTCCTATTCTTTATCTTTACTCTCTTTTTTTTTTAAGCTCACAAAATAAGAAACTATGAGTGATATCTTATGTTCCGTCTTAGAAAATTTCACCTTCACATTAATTTCAACATATAACTTTAACAATTTTGCTCTCTGTTTTCTTTTTTTTTTTTTCTCTAATCAACAATTGCGTTCCTCAAATGGTAAACTATTCGATAATTAATGTAAGACAAGCTTTCACCAAAATCAGTAATTTTTTTTATTTTTTTTCAAAACTAATAATTTATATGTAAAAGATATTTTATCATTTTTAATTTTTTTGATATTTTATTTTATTTTATTTTTAATTAACTAAATAAAAAAATAAGGAACAGTATCCCTATAATCTTATCAAAGAAGGTCGCATCCATTAATAAAGTAACTTTAACATCACAAAGAATAATTCTTTACGATTAAACCAATCGGAGAATTTTGTGATATTTTATTAGGGCATGCAAATAAATTATTATGTAATTATCATGTCTTGTTTTGCGCAAACCAAAGGCAAGATTATTTATTTCTAACTTTGTCTCATTGTAAGGGACTAAAGCGTGTAAATCAAACAGTGGAAGGGTAAGGGACGAAAGAGTCGCGTAGTCTCGCTCTAAATGGATTGCAATACGTTTATTGGAGACTTCACGCGTTGAACGCACATCCTTCAACAAAATCGATTGATTAATCAATCGCTTGTCTGTCTGCCTGGTTTTGAATAGCTTTCAAAAAATATATATATATATATATTATTTAGTATAAATCCCAAGATAGAAAACAAAGCAATTACATTAAGCATTCAATTACATTATTGATTACATAGCAAAAACTTGTGTTAAAGATGAAATCTAGCGGAAAATATATTGGTGTACATTCATGAAAAGAAAAGGGATAAATTCAAATATTTTAGTCCCCCTTTGATTTCTTTCAATGGGTAGAAGAACTGTCTTATATGAACCCCCGCTCGAAATGCTAGATACGAGACCACAATATGAATTATACCATTATTTTTCATACATTGGATTGAATTCATGCTGATGTTATAGTACTAATAAACTAAGGTTGATTGGTTAAGATAGAATACATTTAAGGTATTATCTTTTGTAATGGCCTAATGGGCCTAAATCGTGCTATTGTTATATGCAAATGTGTCCAACAGTTACCATGTGTGATGTCCTCTCTGTTTTTCTGTTGCCCTTAAAAGAAGTCATTATAACTTAGGACATAAAAAAAAAAAAAAGTCATTACAACTTATAATCAGAATGTAAAACTGTAAAAGTAACATTTTCTTTTTTTGATCTCAAAAAATTTTTAAAACAAAAATTACATAAGATTGCGATGAAAGTTATAAGTATTATAATAGAAATATTTGAATAAATTGGTAATTTCTTTACTGAAAAAGACTAATAATTTTTCAGTCAACAGAATTATCCTTTTATTTCTTAAAAATTTGGTTTCTTTTTTGGAATGATTCATATGTTAAAAAAAAGAAAAAGTGTTAGCAAACTTTCTGTAAAGATAGAGGTAAGATTTAATACGTCTACTTTTCTCCGAATGGTAAAGATATTTATTTTCGGTCAAAAACATCCACCAACTACGGGCTTATCATGATCAATTGTTTCAGTATTGTGGGCTTCCATTTCGTACACTTATCCGAAGGTACATGTCTTTCAGCCACTCATTCAATTTACTTTTTTTTTTTATAAAAATTATTATGAAAAAAAAAAAAAAACACAGAAGAAGAAAGAACAAAGAATCACCTTATATTGGTTTACCACTCATTAGCCTCCTCTTTAAGTTTTGTCAACACTTCCTACTTTGAAAGGATCATGAGAGTTCTCTTTTAGGTCAGTTCGTGAGATTTTAGGAGAGACGGGAATTACAACATTCACTTCCCCCTTCAAAGGACCTTAAGCCCCTTTGGAACTTCTATTAAATTTTCTCATTTAGATATTTATTCATGCCATGGAGAAGTTCTGCAGTAGAGATGGAAAATTCATTATACCGTCACCGTGAAAAGTATTTTTAACCCATTGACCAATGTGAATACCACAAGAAAAATGAAATAAAAAAATGTCACCGACTGACATTTTCACGAATTAGCCTAAATTCACAGGAATGTGCAGGTACAAGGAAAAATATCACCTTTGAGAAAGATATAAACACACCCCGCTTGTTTGATCTTAAACTGGCACACAAAGTAGAGTTCAGGACTTCAGACCCAATATCAACATTCAACGTGTGACCATAAAAACAAATAATTATACATCATTAACACGGATAAAGCAACGTACACACGACTCCTTCCCAAACTATGAGTTACGAAAAAGGTCCATTTTGACTATTTTAATCAGTTCATGGTCCCGTGGCCACTTGAAAACATGTATTAATAAATGATTACTCGACAATAGTTGTATATTATTTCCTTAATTAACATGGTCAGTACAGCTTTGAAGTTTGACCCCACAATGCAATATTGATCTAGACCGAATAGAAATTACTTGATGCTAGTCAATGACTAGATGGCTTGATCTCCCTGCACTTTAAAATGATTCCCGGCTCATGCCTTCTTCAGTCACTGGTGGCATTGAAGCCCGGCTCATGCCTTCTTCAGTCATTGGTGGCATCGAAGCCATCTCCAAGCTGCGTTTCTTCTCCACATTGCCATGCCATCCTTATATGTACAGAAGTTTGCCGAAAAAACATAATCACCCAGAACATGTCAAGAAAAGGCATTAGTTATTCACAAATTCAGTGTTAAGACCCACAAAAATTTTCAGCATATTTTTTTTACCTATTTCCAAGTCATATCCGCGGAATTTGAGCTCCCGATACTCCTGGCACAAGGCACAACACTCACAAAAGCAATGGACCAAGCAATCCCCACAAGGGCTCTTTTTTAGGGTGTACTGCTGCCTCATTTTGGAGCGGTAGAAGCATGAGTAGCAGCAAGGACAACCAGTCACACAAGCTATTAGTGTGTACAGTGCTCCATTTACACCACAAGCTGCACACATGATCATCACCAGTCAACAACATCTTAAGCACAATCTTCTTTTCCATTGGTCATTATTTCTCAGAAAATATCATAGAGAATTAAAAAGAAGGGAAATTTCATTATTAAATTTCATTCGAACATCACAAAAGCAGGCCTCTGCTCAACATATTTGTCTTCTCCTGTCTAGACAAAGCCAAAATGAACATTGATTGATTATAAAAATGCATGAAATTTGCCATGTTGTCAAATTCAGTCAGTCTAAATTTAATTGGATCTCAAATTAAATTTTTGGTATCAAATTTAGTTTATCAATGTTTAAACCTTTTTCCGAATATCATATCATCCAAAATTTTAACAATACTAATTGTTGCTTTTGACGTCTACCTGATAATACCCATAAAATCAAATTCAAGAGTAAATTTGACACTCCAATTTCTACGATTTAATTAAAATTTGAGCTAAACTGGAAAATTAATAAAAATTTAGATATTTTTTCTTCATTAACCCCCCTTGAACAATGATTACCTAGCAAACAACGATCACCCCTTGTGGAAATTATTAAGAGGTATTTAAAAGATGATTTTACTTCAATTAATCGACATTAAACATGGATTATGTATAGCAGTAATTGTGATTAGTTGCTTACCCGACGATCCCTTATCCACAATCTCAGCAATTCGTCCGAAGGTGACACAGGGGCACCAACATGTGATGCAACCTGTACAACAAAGAACAACAACAACAACAACAACAATAATTGAGACTATGAGTCAACATTAAAAACTACCAACTCCACTCTCCGAAACTTGCACGTGTTGAGAACGCGCCACCGAATGAGCAGCTAGTTTAGTCAAAATGAAGGTTTTGTTTTTTTTTTTGACTCACAGTTTCGGAAATCTGAGAAGCAATCAAAAAGGCCAGAAGACCAGGGGTCCTTGTTCTTGGATTCACGGTGGAGGGCAGCATGAGGCCGAGATGTTTGAGTTGGAGCGTAGTACTGGGATGTCGTGCTCACCGGAATTCCAGTTGTTGTCTGCTGATCAAAAGCTAGCGGTGGCTGCTGCGGCGGCAGCAGGCCCGACGGCAGGTATTTCTCATAATAAGAAGGTGGACTTGATTCATACATGATTGAGCCCAAAAGAGTACTGTGGATTGATCAATATAATGGGATTTTAAAGAGCTAAAGGGCTGAAGCTGAAGAGAAAAATGGTGGTGTTGTTTATAGTTGGTGTGGTACATTGACTGCCTTACTGCAGTTTTATAACACCAACGTTGGATAAATCAACGCGTAAACAGTTAATTGAATATTTATAATTTTTATAATTAATTAAAATTATGTATTAAAAATTAACGAATTAAAGAATTATAATTAGTGAGGGTAAATTTTATGAGGATAAGTTTTATATAATTGATAAAATTATTATAAAATTTACTAATATTAATTTTTCATATAAAAATTTTTAGTATGAGAAAAAACCTAAATGAAGAGTTATATAATTTGTTGAGGCAAATTTTATATATATTAGTCACTTTTAGTGTACGATTTTTTTTCATAATTACGCTATGATAATCTATATATTTATTAAATATATGAATTTTGTTTACCTGCATTTTAAAATTTTATATGAGTGGGCCATTTTATGTCCTCATTTAAATAATTACTGAAATTATAACTAAAAAATAAGAGTAAATTTTTTTAAATTGTATGTAACTCAAATTATATTATTTACTTAAAAATTAATATATATATATATATATATATATATATATATATATATATTAAAAGTCTTTATAGTCTATCAATAAAGTAAATTTAAAATTTGTGTGGGGAGGGATAAGTTTTTTACTTTAATGTAATTATATGATTTTTTTTTTTTTGTTTTTTTCAGTTTAGGAGTGGATCCGCCCATGGTAACACAATTATCTAATTATGGTTGAGTGATATAAGAGTGGATTGTGGGTCGAGGGCCGCCGTGGTGGAGGGTTTCTTAATTATTGTTGGGTGTGCCGAGGCCTACTACAAGGGCACATCATCGATCTGGCAGTCAACGGTTGGTTTTTCTATTGCAGTTGTCCTTTTAAGTCATCTGTTTTATGCAGAAGACGATGATGGGGACGGGGAAGCAATACCGTTCAAACAGGTGTGGGCCGTTGGATTCGTTGATTGCACTGCGGGATCATTCAATGCGACGACTCAGGTAATGTCTTAACATTTGCCTAGAAATTCCCACGTTTTATTTGTCTAAGCCAAACTGAAAATTAAGCTATTTAGTTTCTGAGTCGCAGCAGAACGGTCGCTTGGTCTGAGTCCACGTTCAATTGGCCATTGTCCACGTTTAAGCCAAACTCAATAATTTGTAAGATCCCTATCTCGAAACTCCGTGGCGGAGGGGTTCTTTGATTATCGGTGAAGTGTGTTGAGCACGTCATCGGCCTGGCGGTCGGCGATTGGTTCCTGTTGCTGTTGTACTCTAAGACGTCTGTTTTCTTCTGAAAACCCATGAGGACGAGGAAGCAATACCGTTCAAACGTGTGTGGGCCGTTGGATGAGTTGATTGTATGGTGGGATCGTTTATTTAATCCAACGACTCAGGTAATGTCTGATACTTGTGCCTAGAAATTCCCCTTTTTTTTATTTTATTTTATTTTTTTATTTTCCCGAGGTCTTTGGGCTGTTCTTTTTGCCCCACGTTATATTTGTTTAAGCCAAACTGAAAATCATGCTCTCTTTAGTTTACCTTTCGCAGCAGAAAGCTCTTCTGACGAAGTCATGGTCGGCGACATGGAAGAGGACGCGAAGTGACAGTAATTTCCACTGTGAGGGCGACGTTTTGGTCTTTGAAAATGGGAGAAGTTTTTGCTTGCTTTTTTGTTTTTTTTTGTTTTTTTTTTAAAAGAGATATATTAAGTATATGAATTTTAATTTTATTTTATAAAAATTAAAATTTAAAATTTTTAACTATTAAATATCTTATAAAAATTTTTCATTTTTATTTATTAGAATTATTATTAGATGTAAAAAAAAATTATATAAAAATAACATTACATATATTTAGTATTTTATCAAATCTTATAATGTAAGAATTTTTTATATTGAAAAGACTTCTTCTTCTTCCTTCTTTTTTTTTTTTTCATAAGAAGATTATATATAACTTGAGCATCACGATGCTCAAATGGGGCGCACTGAATTTAGTGAAGGAGTGAGAAGGGAAGCAAAAGGGGGCTCGGTGTATCCATCCAACCGTGTCCTTGGGAATATGTATGCTTTTCATAATTCCTCTCCCAGACAGCTGAGGAAAGTGAATTTCTGTAAACATTTGATAACATTTGATGGGTTTCTATTCACATCAGAAAAACATATCTTGAGGATATCGCTGTAATCTTTTTCTTGCACTTCTCATTTGTGTTACCCTTTATTTCTACCCCAAGTCCAAAAATAAGAAAGGCATAGTATATTTTCATTTTATTCATTCTTTTGCCATCGGCGTTCCTTTCCACCCGAATTTGCCCCAAACTCTGCTTTTCAGCTTTTAGACTTTTACACCAGAAGCCCCCGTTGAGTGATCCACATCCAAGGTCAACCCAGATGGGCTAGGCCTCATTCATGGAATTGGAATCCTAAAAGCACTGCGTGTACACGGTCTCATTCTCTTTTTAGCCTGGGAGCATCAGAATTTCCTCCCAACTTAGCAGAAGAACCCCCAAATAGCAGACAATTGTTAAAAAGAGGGAGAGAGAGATTTTTGTTTACCATCAGTTTTAAATTTCACATTTTTCTTCATTAATTTAGCATTCAATTTGTCAATTAATCATAAAAAAGCTCTTAATTTTATTGATCTCAAACCTCGCATAGCAATTAACAAAAAATATAGAAATAATATAAACATTAAATCAAATTAATAACTATAATAATATCTCTCATTGAATAGGCTCACAAGTCATATTAAAAATTTATATTAATTATATAATAAATAAAAATATTTAAATTATTATATATTAAATTATATATATTCTTAATTATATATTAAAATTATATTAAATAAAATTTAATTATTTAATTTTTATTTAAATATTAATCCTTAATTTATAATGAATTTAAATTAATGAAAAGTAAAATTCATGATATAATTTCATCATTTAGCATATATAAATCTGATATTGTCCAATAAATTTTGTATGATACATTCATTTCTACGACTCCAAAAGTTAATTTCAAAATCAAAATTGTCTTAATGCAAATAAATGGGTCAACTTTGTAAACTTTATGCATGAATTAAATATATTATAGAAAATATCTTAGTAGTCAAATCTCTCTGCAGATATATATATTTTTAAATGTGAGAAAAATATAATTTTTTCAAATCTCTCAATAGTCTTGTACCATGGCACTGTCATTTTACTGGGCAAAGCAGCGAGGGGGTCCGTAACATAGACATATAACTGCAGGATTAAATGTGAACTATCGTGGTATAGATTGACTCACCAGTGAAAGAAAGGAAAAAAGAGAATTATTATCCTTAAAAATAAGCATGGAACCTTATATGGTAATTTCATTGATAGCAACAAGTTTCATCTCAAGGAAATTTTACATCTTTCATCTTTACTTAATAAGAAAAGTGAATAAAGAAGAAATTTAGCACAATTATCGAAACAATTTTGTCCAAATTTCTTAATTTTATATTTGACGTCTAGTCACTCTTTTTTTAATTTTTAGCCTCCCTTATAACAAATAAAAAAATAATTATATGCAATGGACAAAAAGCTTCATCAGAAAGAATCATTGTACTCTCAAAAAATAAAAAAAATTTTTGTTTTTATTTTTCTCTTTTGACATTATGTTCATTTTATTTTGGTCAGTAATTTTGGATGTTATATTCAAATCATATCATAATTCAATTACATATATTGTACTAAATTTAATTTATTGATTTAATAACAACTCATCTATATGAGGCCAAACAAATGCATGAGAAAATTATCTCTTTATCGGAGTTTCTAACCGCAATTTTAGAACCATAATTATTTATTTTTCTTTTTTTTAATGAATAAATAAGTTCATTAGTGGAACCGACAAAGAGAATCTCTTGTAACTACTTAATTTTTCGTTCTAAGTAAAGTCCTTGTTCAAATTTAGGAATATCCAAATACATCGAACGCGTTGATTTTGTAACGTCCCCATATACATATACTTTTGGACATGCTCCAATGTGTACACATAACATTTTTATTTTATTATTTGTTACACTTATTTATTTTATTTTTATAAGTATAATAAATTTATTATTCTAAATTATATTTTTTTATTTAAATTTTTTAAATATAAAAATAAGTTAATTTATCTCAATTTTAAAAACAAAGTAAAAAATAATAAAAAAAATCATGGCATGGAAATTGGGTGCATTCCTTCCCCCTCTCCTACTCCTACCAATATTGTCATTCATGCATTTTAAGTGTCAATCCCAACTTCCTCCGTTCAAACTCTCTCATCTATCTCTCTTTCTCCTTAACAAATCACTCAGAATTGCTTTGAGCTAATTTCCTTCATTGGGTTACCCGTTCCTCCTCTTGTACTCTGCTGGGAAAATAAAACCAATAATTCTAAACATGTATGATGAGTCAGGATGCTTTGTTCCCCACACCATTGCTGAAGGTCCATACGAAGATGAACTCTTCCAGCAGGGTGCTTTACCACCCTCATCTCCGCCGCTCGTGACTGCTGGCAGCACCTCAAACTGCCACAACAACAATAACAACTTCGATGATCATCTCAAGCTGTGTGCTGATGAGCTGTCTTTCCAGCTCCAGAATCAGCTGGCCTTCAATGCCGTCCATTTGATGCAAGATTCACCCAATAACTGGGACCCCAAGTTCCAGGAGATGAACGGCGGCGGCAGTCATCAGAACTTGAATCTTTCTTCCTTGCAAGAAACGACGCCATGCCTGCCAATGCCTGAGCTTCTCAATCTTTTACAGCTGTCCGGATGCCCTGCCACCTCTCTGCTTCCGAATTCCTCTATTTCGTTCGCAAACCCGTCCCAGAAGGCCGCTCTAGGCTTGGTGGGAGACATTGCTGTGGCGGATTCAATGTCGTCACCATCCGTTCTCTATGACCCAATCCTGCACTTGAACCTCCCACCGCAACCCTCTTCTTTCAATGACTTATTTCAGTCTCTCCAGCCCCATGGGCTTGCCAGCTGCTTGCCAGGCTCGAGAGGCGGTTCCGGGTTGTTTTCCGGGGGAATTGAAGAGCATAGAGAGAGCAGCGTGGGTGGCATTTATCAAGATGGGGACTTGGGTCAGCCGTTTGATAATGGGGTCTTGGAGTTCTCGAGGGATATGGCTTGTGCCGGTAAAAGGAGGAACGGCTCAAAGGTCACAAAGCATTTTGTCACTGAGCACCAGAGGAGAAAGCACATGAATGACAAATACCAAGACTTGAGGAGTTTGGTTCCTAACCTAACCAAGGTTTTTTTCTTTTTTTTTTTTTTTGGCACTTCCTAATTCAATTCCTTAATGGATTGTTTGCTGTTCAATTTAATTTCAGGAATTTTCTAATTTGAATACCAAATGTGAGGTAGAAAAACAAATTAAGCGAGACTCAATTATATGAAATATAAAATTAAGTGTTTGTTATATATAAAACAAGTGAGTCGACATATAAATCAACTTAATTTGATTGCCATGTGTTACTTTCCAAATCTTGTTTTCTTGTGTGCATATGCCATGGTTCCAATGAGAAAGACTGATAGAACATCAATTGTGAGAGAAGCTATTGACTACATAAAAGAGTTAATTAGGACTGTTAATGAGCTCAAATCACAGGTGGAGAAAGAGAGATACAATAGAGAGAGGATCAAGAGGCAAATGAAGTAGGAATATACCGTAAGAGGGGATGTTGAGAGCTTTATTAATTATATGGACCCTCATGGTGATCTAAATCAGTTTTATGTTAATGGATCTTCGAGGAGTTCTTGGCTTCAAAGGAAGTCTCAGGATATTGAGGTGGATGTTCGTATTGTTGAAGATGATGTTACCATCAAACTGGTTCAGAGAAAGAAGATCAATTGCTTGCTTTATGCGTCCAAGGTCCTAGATGAGCTTCACTTGGATCTCCACCATGTCGCTAGCGGCCACATTGGTGATCACTATAGTTTCTTTTTCAATACCAAGGTATAATTCTCGGGTTTCCAATTTTATGTAACTGAAAAAATGGTGGGTTTTGAAGGGAATTAATGTATATGTTTCTGACTGTTGCAGATATATGATGGCTCTTGTGTCTATGCCAGTGCAATAGCCAACAAGCTAATTGAAGTTGTTGATACACAATATGCATCTGTTCCCTTTAACAGCTATTATTAGCAGAAGAGTTTCTATCTATATATATATATATATCTTTTGTTTTCTTTTTTCTTTTATATAAATGCTAACATATTGTTTTGTTTGTCGATACATTGGTGTTCAGCAAGTATCCAATATGTTTATGGACCCATGGTGTTTGATGCTATATATTTAGTGTATTTGTTTGATCCATTATTTTAATTTTACTTTCTATGACCATTATGGGGTTTACTTGTTTTTATGTTTGGAGTGTTCTCATTGTTGATATCTCATTGTTTATTGTTGCTTGACTAGGTTTATTTGTTGAGATTTCACTAATTTATTTAGTTGCTTAAGTCCATTTGCATGTATAGTAGTGACAAATTGCATTTTACTTTATGGAGGAGTAGACGTTTATAAAATTTAAATCCACTAGAATAAATTGAAATATAATTCATAAACTTATAGAGTACTACTATCTTTTATAGTGTAAGGTAAACCGTATAGAGATTCAAATAGACCAAAAAGAAAGAAAAAAGAAATATTGATAGCTTAGTATCAAAATGAACAAACAAAAGAAATTCAAAATTAGTTCGTCATGAATTTTAATAATGTAAAGTGGACCAAACCTGAGTCAAAATTTTTCTTCTTAAACTCAATCCTAACTTGCCAAAAATGGGTTGAGCATTGATTGCAAATCAAACCCTTCACAATTAATAGTAAAAATTATGTATATACAATAAATAATTATGATAGTGTCGCGGTCTCTCCTTGCAGGGACCCCAAATCTAGGAAGCCCATTTTTGCCAGAGTTTTGCATGCTTGATTTACTTAGGCTGATGTGTAAAATTTTTTGGCTATGTCCACTAATTTTGGCTGTAAGTTGTAACCAAATTTTCAAACCTATGACAAGCTAATGAATGAACCCCTCCACTAATCCATAAATCAAATCTCTCTCTCATAAAACGAATTTGAACACTGACATCTCCAAAAATTGTTTAATTGATCAATTTAAAAGACTTTCATTAGTAAACATTAATAAAGTAATTATTAATTTTTTATAATTACTCTAATGAATTAATTTATAATATCTATTTCAATTTTATATATATATATATATATAGTAATTAATTTTTAATGAAATATATTTTTTGTTATAAAAAATTTTAAATTTATTTATTCTAACTTTAATAATAATTTGAATGATTATTTAGTAATGATTATTTAGTAATACACCTTAACTTCTCTTCTTTGTTAATGCAATACATCAACATCAACAACTTAAATATTTTCTAGTAACTTGATTTAAGGATGGGCTAAATTTACTATTAAAAAGTTTTTAAATTATTAAATTGTTACTTTTTAATGGTCACGTTAGATTTAATATACTATGCAATTGTGGATAAAATTTTATATTAACTCTTAAATAATTTTAGTGTTGCAATGTATTTTTTTAAGATTTCTTTTAGGTTAGAGGGTGAAAAAATGAAGGATTTTTGTATTGGGAGATTCGATTATGATTCTTAAAGGTCTTTATGTGTTTTTTTATTTTTTGCATTGTGATGTATTTTTTAAGGTTTCTTTTAGGTTTTAGGGTAAAAAAATGAAGGATTTTTGTATTGGGAGATTTGATTATGATTACTAGGGGTCTTTATATGCTATGGAATGAATTGAAGACTTCTATATTAACTCTTTTAAGTTGCTTCCAAAGTATGTTGATTTATTGTTAGCAACTAACTATGGGTTAATAATGAAGTTTGGTTATGAACCAAAGGCTGACCCAACAAATATATCCCAACCAATGTTCCAAAGGATATTCTATTTAAAAACTTGTAGGGGTGGCTTTGCAACTAGTCATATTTGTAGTTGTGTTTATAGATGGAAATTAATAGATATTTCCCATTGTATATGCCATAGTTGAAAAGGAAAGAAATAAAAGTTAGAATTTTTTTCTTAGACTTTTTACACACATGATTGGAAACTTAATGGAAGGAAGGCCTTTGACATCTTTGTTAGATAGATAAAATGTAACACATTTATTGTCTTTGTTGAATGGATTTAATTTAATGCCTTTAACATTCACATATAATAAGTATGGTCGTGTTATTTGTATGACTAAAGCAACATAAATGTAGTTAAGAAGCATTTTGCCAAAGCAGTTCACAAAACATATGCCAAACATATTAGAGAACAATGACCATCATTTAAGTCGAGAGACTTATTTTGGCAAACTTGTAAATCATTTTATTTTATCCATCATTAGAAGGTCATAATAAATATAGGTAATGTTGCCAAAAGTGATTCACCTAGGAAATATCTAAGAGTTAATTTTTTAACATCAATGTTATAAATAGTTGTTTGGCATAGATGTAAAAACTAACCATAATACAAATAATATGATTGATTCATACAACCATTAGATAAGAAAGTTTAGAAACAAGCCTATACTCACCTTTTTAAAGTATATTATAATCAAACTTATAGTTAGATTGTATAAGAGCCATGCAAAAGTAAGTAATTAAGAGGGTAGAGTAATACCAATGGTGAAAAAGTGGTTGGAGAAAGTTCTAGTACAATTAGGCATTTGAGGTTAATTCTTACTAACAATGAAAAGTTTCAAGTCTTGGATAATATAAAAGAGTTCTCAATAAACCTAAAAACAAAAATATGTAATTGTAGGGAATTGATGGTATTGGGAATTTCTTGCAAAAATGTTACTTGTGCTGCATGTCTTTCACATGAAAATAAAATTTAAATTAGATTTGATATACAATTTGTAAACAATTCAATTTCTAGCTTTTGATTTGCCAAGAAAAACCTCTCTTAACTCACTAGCTACAATTAATTTTAGATCAAATTATAATAAAATATTATTATATGGTGCACACATTGAACCTTAATTCCTTAATTCGAAATTAGGCACTTTGATAATCAAATTACAAAAAAATCTTATTTATAATTTATTTAACATAAAGTTTTATGCCAATAGTAGCAATATAAATTATAAAAGAAGTAATCAAGTAGACTAGTTTGATTGGTAACAAAAGCAAAATCCTTACAAGAGATTGGCATTCAAACTTCATTTGTCTTAAATTATCACAATTTCATATGGACTATGCTCAAAACATCATTACCTATACAAATAATGTAGGAATTTAATTAGTAGTGAGTCATAATAAATGAAGTGGAAGATTTAGCTTTAGCCACATTAATCAATAAATAATATAGACCTACAATCACAAAAAGTACAAAGAATTTTATTTGCATTTGCTAAGGTAAATTTGGTCTTGAGATCAACTTTTGAAGTTGTAGAAATTGATGTATCATGCAAAATGTTTTTAGACAATATCATATCTATATATTCTAAATAATTAGATTATACCGATGAGAAGATGTACCTTGAATTGTAATTAGATCAATACAAATTTATTATAGACTAAAAATTAAAATTAAAATAAAAATTAAATAATTTTATTTTATTTGATATGGTTCTAATATTTAATTAAAAATATAATTTAATATATAATAATTTGAATATTTTAATTTATTATATAATTAATTTAAATGTTCAATAAAAATTATGAATGTAATTGTTGAACATATTGATTGAAAGATATGATTAGAGTTATTAATTTGATCTAATATTTACATTTTTTGTATTTTTTTTGTTAATTGTTATATGACATTTGAGATTAATAAAATTAAGAGTTTTTATATAATTAATCGACAAATTAAATGCTAAATTAATGAAGAAAAATGTGACATTTAAAACTTATGTTAAACAAAAATCTCTCTCTTCCTCTTTTTAATAGTTGTCTGCTATCTGGGGGTCTTCTGCTCAGTTGGGAGGAAATTCTGATGCCCCCAGGCTAAAAGGAGAATGAGACAGTGTATATGCAGTGCTTTTAGGATTCCAATTCCATGAACGAAGCCTAGCCCATCTGGGTTGACCTTGGATATGCATCACTCAACGGGACTCTGGCGTAGAAGGCTAAAAGCTGAAAGGCAAAGTTTGGGGCAAATTCGGGGGAAAGGTACGCCGATGGAAAGAGAACGAATATAATCAAAATATATTGTGTTTTTCTTATTTGTGGACTCGGGAAGAAATAAAAAGTAAAACAGATGAGAAGTGCAAGAAAAAGATTACAGCAATATCCTAAAGATATGTTTTTTTGATGTGAACAGAAACCCATCAAATGTTATCAAATTTTCACAAAAATTCACTTCCCCCACAACTGTCTGGGAGAGAAATTATGAAAATCATACATACTCCCATGGACATGGTAGGACGATACACCAAGCCCCCCTCTTGCTTCCCTTCTTACCCCCTTCACTAAATTCGGTGTGCCCAATTTGAGCATCATGATGCTCAAGTTATTTATTTCCTTATTATATATATATATAAAAAAAAAGTCTTCTCAATATAAAAAATTATTATATTATAAGATTTGATAAAATACTAAATATACATTATATTAATTTTATATTATTTTTTTAAAAAAATTGTATACATCTAATAATAATTTTAATAAATACAAACTAATTTTTTTATAAAATATCTAATAATTAAAATTTTAAATTTGTATATAAAAAATTAAAATTTATATATTTAATATATCTCCTAATTAAAAAAAAAAATGCAAGCAAAAACTTCTCTCATTTTTCTTTTCGAAGGTAGGAGGAAAAGACCAAAACGTCGCCCTCACGGTAGAAATTACCGACCCTTCGGGTCCTCATCCATGTCGCCGACAATCAGAAACAAGTTAAGACATTACCCGAGTCGTTGGATAAAATGATCCCAAGAACTGATCCAACGGCCCACACATGTTTGAACGGCATTTGCTTCCCCGTCGCCATCGTCTTCAGAAGAATACAGACGACTTATGGGCAACGGCGACCAAAACCAATCGTTGACTGCCAGATCGGCGATGTGCTGATGCAATATGCCCCAACACACTCAACAATAATTAAGAACCTCGCCGCCCTTGACTTACCAAGTCCACTCTTACATTACTCAACCAAAATCAGATAATTACGTTACCATGGGCGGATCCACTATTAAACTGAAAAAAAAAAAGTATATATATATATCATTACATTAAAGTAAAAGGCTTGACCTGTTCAAAATTTTCTCTTAATCCCACTTAAATTTTAAAATTGTTTAATTGATCAATTTAAAAGACTTTAATTAGTATAAATTATTGAAGTAATTATTAATTTTTTATAATTTCTCTAATGAATTAATTTATAATATCTATTTCAATTATATATATATATATATATGATCTTAGTAATTAATTTTTAATAAAATATAACTTTTGTTATAACAAATTTAAATATATTTATTCTAAATTTTTTAATTATAACTATAATAATTATTTAAATGATTATTTAGAAATGATATAAAATTTGTTACCTATATGATATTTTTACAATACACATAATACCTATTTTTTGTAATTTCAATAACTTTTTATATGAGAATTAATATAAATAACTTTTATAATAATTTTATCAACTATACTTAAATTTATTCTCATTAATTGTAATTCTTAATTCCATTAATCTTTAATATATGATTTTAACTAATTACAAAAATTATAAAAATACAATTAATAATTTAGGCATTAATTCAACTTATTGTTTAAGTATATTTAATATTCTACCCCAGCCATAACCAGCACCACCATTTTTCTCTTCAGTTTTAGCCCTTTAACTATTTAACATCTTATTATATTGTTCAAATTCAAATTTACAAATCAAAAAATCAAAATTAATAATTGTATATCTTTTTTTACTTAAATTTTCTATATTCATTTTAATGTACACTTGAAAATTTTCTAAGTTTTCTAAAACATACTTTTGTTTTTTTCTTTTACCCCTCGTTTCTACGTGAAAGGTTGTATAAGCAGGTTTAATTAAACTGGGTCAAACATAAATAGAAACTAAGTATCCTAATTGATTTAGAAAATTACCAAAAAAAAAAAAGAAAACTACTTATTCACTCGGATGCCAGGCCTCATACATATATGTACACATGAACCCAGCACCAAACTAACTCAAACCGTAAAAAAAATCCAATTATAATCGATATTGCCTTGCTTGTATATACATCTCCTTCAACAACCATGTACTCATCAGGTTCAAGCTTCCAAGGTGCTTCTGAGACGCACCCACATGCATCCCATCAGCCTGCAGCCACTGGCGTTCCTGTGAACACTACAGATCAGTACCATTATAGACAGAGAGGAGCTTGGTCCTCTGGCCTCTTTGACTGCTTCTCTGATGTTCCTAGTTGTATGTCATCCTTTCTTACCAGATAGATCTCTTTTTTGTGTTATATACTTTTTCTCCTTTCTTTTGGGTTGGTCGTAAGATTTGCTGTTAATTTCAGGTTGCCTTGCATGTTGGTGTCCAAGCAGGAGCTTTGGACGGATCGCTGAGATCGTTGACCAAGGAGAAACATGTTAGTATATATAAGAATTTGGTTCCATTTTATTGTTATTTGCCATGTTTGTTCCTACTATAATGTTTATTTGACATCCACTTGAAATTTTGTTTGCCCTCACAGCCAGCAATTCCTGGCTCTGCCATGGCTGCCGCTATTGACTCAGTGGAATAAAGTTTTAATTCTTCAGACCTTTTTTTTCCTTTTTCCCCATTTGAGTCAGAAGACATGTGGTTGTGACTCCTGTTTTTCTGTTGCAGCTTGCAGTACGCAAGGAGCAATTTATTTCATGCTTGCATGCTTCACTGGATTTGCTTTTATCTACTCGGGCGTCTACCGGTCCAAGTTAAGGGAGTGGTACGGGTTAGAGGAAAGGCCTTGGAACGATTGTTTGGTCCACTTCTGGTGCCAGCGCTGTGCCCTTTGTCAGGAATATCGGGAGCTCCAAATTCGTGGCTTCGACCTGGCCCTCGGTACTTAAGTCCTCTCCTACTCTTTTGCCTTTCTTGCTGTTAATTTTGATGTGCGGTACAGTGCCAATTTGGACAACTGTTACATGAAATTATCTCACCAATTCAACATCTAAGTTAGTGGTCAGGACTCAGGACACGAATCAATTTTGATATGCTCATCACATTGTAAACTTATTTAGACAAATAAAAAACAAAAAACAAAAAAATTTTTTTGGCATGTGGTAAGAAGCAAAAAGCTGACTATTATTCCTCTGGGGAAAAAAAAAAAAAAAGGTTGGGAAGGAAACCCGGAAGCACAGCGTCACGGAATACAAATGACAGCACCAACAGCTCGGCCGATGGAAGGGGGCATGAGGTGAAAAAGTAGAATGAATGTCATAAAACTCTACGATACTGAATTTCTATGGCCGACGATAGTGTGACATCACAGGTGTGTGAAGGAGGCCTCTGGCGTGTATTCTTCGTCTATATGTTGTATAATAAATTATAAATAATAATATTTGTTCTAATTTAATATTTAAATTAAGTTACATAAATAATTTTTTTATATCTCATAAATAAATTTGATTGAATAAAATAAAAATATTAAA
>JAHOYR010000009.1:7039861-7071969 GCA_023213295.1 Bruguiera hainesii
TGTTAGAAAAATTATAAAAAATTAATAATAATTTTACTAATTTATACTAATTAAAGGTTTTTTTTTAGTTGATTAATTAAATAATTTTAAAATTTGTGTGAGATTAAGAGAAAATTTTGAACAGGGACAAATTTTTACTTTAATGTAATTATATGATTTTTTTTTTTTAAGTTTAAGAATGGATCCACCAATGGTACATAATTATCTAATTTGGTTAAAAAATATATGAGTGTGGATAACATTTTTTACTACTATGATAATATACAGCTCATTGTCTTACCCTTGTTTTGCCACAAATGGCTAATAAGTTCATAACATGCTCCAAAATTCACCCCGCAAGTGTCCAAAACCTTGTTCTTATTTTTCACCCTTCCAAATTCTCATTTTGGCACACGCCCAACTCACTATCCTTCAAATGGGACAAAATGGATAAGGTGAAACAAACAATGAGAAATTTTTAATGCAGGAGAAAGAGAGGACAAAAAAATGTAAAGAGAGACATAGGCAAAATCGTCAGAAGCGGCGTCGGTGGCGCCGCCCTACGTCTTGCGTTTGTCAAAGGAATGTCCTCTGCGTAAGCTTTGTTGATTCCTAGGTGGCACTCAGCTTTCCTTTCACCTTATAATTACCTCAAGTATGGTTATGTCTGTTGATTAAACTCACCAAAAAAAAAAAACGAATGTTTTTACAGAGAATCGAATTCAAAATTTATTTGATATGAGAAATTCTTTTTACTATTAAAACACAATGTCCAGTCATTTTTTTTATTTGTTAGAACTTTGTACTTTTATTTTTTAAGGTTGTGATTTGAAAAGAGATATCAAATTTATTAAAATTAAGAAATTATTTTATTATATAATTTATAATCTAATAGACTTCCAAATATTCTACTACAAATTCGTCTGAATGTGGGTTAGGTTTATCTCTCTTAATCAGTAAAGGATTGTGGGTTGAATTCCTCTTGTTGTTAAAGAAAAAAAATATGACATTTTGGGGTTTACACCATTATATAAATTCTTGGCATAATGTGAACTAGTGATTTCCATATTTTCGCCAGTTCGCCTAATGTGTTTGAATCTCCATTGGAATAAATGTGATGATTTTGAGATTCACCGCCTTAGTTAATGAATATATATAATTTTGTTTTAAATTAAATAATTTCTCAAAAATAACTGAAAAAATTTGAAAATAAATAAATAAAAACTTATTGTGTCATCAAATTAAGAACACCTCCACTTCAAAGTATATATATTTTGATCTAAAACTTTAGAAATACAGAGCAAATCATAAAAAGTTAATTGGGAATTGATGATTTGTTGGACGGTAACATAGTCTTTCATGACAAAAAAAGAAAAAAAAAATCCTCGTATCCAATGAATTGTTACTATGTGCTAGGAACCTGGAAAATATGTAAATTCAATTGGCCATTGCAATAAAGCCAGTTGGTATGACTCGTAAGCCTGTCCTAATCTAAGCGCTGGCTTTAAGGACCCCCTGAAACAGTAAAAGCTAGCGTCCAATGGTCCTATAACATGGTTTCTAACGAAAACAGTTCCTTTATGGTCCTGTGTTCATCATCGTTCGACTCTTCGAAGGCAAAAAGTATGGCCAAGTCAAGAAACCTTTTTGTATCCTGACTATTATGTTATAAAAACAAAAAAAAATCCAATAATTATGAGATGTCTGTCTTGAAACTCTGTGGCGGAGGGGTTCTTGATTATTGTTGAGTGTGCTGAGGACAATTGCCTGAGCACATCATCGATCTGGCAGTCAGCGATTGGTTTTTGTTGCAGTTGTTCCTTTAAGACGTCCGTTTTCTTCCGAAAACGATGGGGACGGGGAAGCAATACCGTTCAAACATGTGTGGGCTGTTGGATCAGTTGATTGTATGGTGGGATCATTTAATCCAACGACTCAAGTGATGTCTTAACTTGCCTAGAAATTCCCTGTTTTTTTTTGCCCCGAGGTTTCTGATTGTCCTTTTCGCCCACGTTATATTTGTTTAAGCCAAACAGAAAATTAAGCTATTTATTTTACCTTTGGCAGCATAAAATGATAAAACTACCTACTTTGTTATTATTCGGTGAGATCAATTTATTTTGATTAAAAAAAAAATTATAAGGGGTCTATTGATATATGAAAAAAGATGAAAGTTATTATGAGGAGAAAATTTATCTCTCAATACTATTATAAAAACTTGTATAAAAAATTATAAAAATTCACTCTAAGTACCAAAAGTGTGAAGTATTACCATAAAAAATATGGAGATTGTGATGATTTAAGTTAATGTGAAGGAGGATGCAAAAGCAACTATTAGTCGATTCTTAGAGGAGCTTAATTGAGATATTGCCAACATGATTAAATTGCAGTATTATGTAAAGGTAGAGGACTTGGTGCACATTGTGATAAAAGTTAAGAAACAACTCAAACAAAAGAGGTCTATATGGTTTGGATAAAATTCAAGTTTCACTTCATCCTTGAAGTCTAATTGGAGTAAAAGGTAGGAGAGGGCTAATTACAATCCCAAGGACAAAACTTACAAAAGTAAAAAAGTGAGTTTTAGCTAAGAGAAAGGTAATTTTCATCTTCAACCTAGTACAAATAGAAATTTTAAATGTTTTAAGTATTTTGGAAGGGGATATATTGCATTTTAGTGTCCAAGTAAACTTACAATAGTGATACGAGGTAATGGTGATATTAAGACGAAAAATAAGTCTGATGATAATTCCATACCACCATTGGAGGATGTGAGTAATGAAGAGAAGTATCAAGTTGAGGGAGATGTGTTAGTAGTTAGACAAGCATTGAGTGCATAAGTCAAGGAAGATGATAAAGTGAAGAGAGATAATATCTTTCATACATGGAGTCATATTAAAAATAAAGTATGTAGTATGATCATTAATGAGAGTAGTTATACAAGTGTAGTTAGCATTGATTTAGTTAAAAGATTTAATTTACCTATTATGAAATACTCTAAGACATATAAGTTTCAATAGTTGAATGAATGTAAAAAAATTAAGATAAATAAGTAAGTATTAATATTATTTATTATTAAAGATATACAAATAAGGTCTTGCCTTATGTAGTACCCATATATATTGAGCATATATCATTGGGAAGACCATGACAATAAGATCAACAAATAATGTATGATGAGTTTAAAAATAATTACTGTTTTGTAATAAATGATAAACTTATTACTCTCATACCTTTGACACCTCGACAAGTTTATAAAAATCAATTGAGAATTAAAAAAAAAGTGAGAGAAAAATAAAAATTGGGGTTGAGAGGAGAAGAGAGAAATAAAAAGGAGAGAAAAGAGATGAGAACGAGAAAAGAGGAGGAAGAGGGCAAGAAAGAAAATTTGAGAGTTTTAATGTAAAAGAGAGTGATGTTAAGAAAAGTTTCTATTCATAACAATTACTAATTGTATTTTTGTACAAAGAGACTTGTTTTAATATTAACGAACTTAACGTTATAGTTGTTTGTCAACAATAAATCAACATACTTTGGAAGCTTCTTAAAAAAAGTCAATATGAAAGTGTACAATCCATTCCATAACACATAAAGACCTTTAGTAATCATAATTGAATCTCCTAATACAAAAATCCTTCATTTTTTAACCCTAAAACCTAAAAGAAACCTTTAAAAATGCATCACAGTGCTAAGAAATAAAAAAAAACACATAAAAATCCCTAGTAATCACAATTGAATCTCCCAATACAAAAATCCTTCATTTCTTAACTTTAAAACCTAAAAGAAACCTTAAAAAATGCATTGTAACACTAAAAGTTATATATAGGTTAATATAAACTTTTATTTGTAGTTTTACACATCCTATCAAATCTAACTAAACCTTTGAAAAATAACAATTTATTAATTTAGGAATTTTTTATACTAATTTTAGCTGATTGTTCAATCAAGTAAATAGAAAATATTTAAGTTGCTAATGTGACACATTAACAAAAAAGAAAAGTTGAGGTGTATTAAGGACAAAATAAAGATAAAGAGTCATATAAGTGTAGGCATTAATTAACTTTTTTTCTTTCATATAACTTATATAATTGCAATAATTTTTAATTATAAATTATACATGTCACATAAAGACAAACATTCTTGGTGTCAGTAAGTGATTTGAGTGAAATTTAGAGGTGTGTTTGATTGCCTATAAAGCAAAGGAAAGTTTGATCTCTTAAAGAAAGATTTGGTTAGGTTTCAAATTATTATTATCATTATTTTTATTATTAGCAATTCTCATGAAACCTTTCTCCGTCACAACCTAAAATATCAATTGGTATTAGAAAACACTAACTTCAGGAGGTAAAACGTTGTAACACTATAGCAAAAAGTGAAAAAAAAAAAAGAGACAATTAAATTAAAGTTGCAATTTCATTGGGGCAATTTAACAAATAAATGTCTTTCTAATATTTAATGGAGTAGCTAGTTTGATGATTTAAAGTGGTGTATGTGTAAGAGAAGGACGTGTAGTCATTAGCCATTATTAGATTTACCGTTAATTTCTATTTTCGAAGCTTGGTCACTTGTTTGTTTGGTTTTAAGTGAGTTGAATTACATTTTTAGAATAAGAATTAAGGAATCTACCCTCAATGTCTTTAAGTACCTAAAAGCAAATAAGGTCAACATTGAAGGAATCAAGTAATTTGATAAGTGAGCCAAATTGCGAGATTCTTTACCTTAGGCTATTAACATTGTTTATCACAATCTTTATTCTCAGTCTCCTGCTCGTCCAATGGTCTTACCTCTGTCTCTTCCCAGAAATTGCACAAAAAGAAAAATGAAAACCCATAACTAGTATTTATCGGGTATACTAGTGTGAAATGTTACATAACAACATTGTTTTCAAGAAGCACTTACGATATCATTTATGATAAGATGAGTATTAATTGAATAATTAAATGCTAAGATTAGTACAATGAGAGAAAGAAATTATAAAAGCGAGAGAAAGTTTGAAACCTTTTATCGTTTGTTTGGTTATTGAGAATTTATGTTCTTGACATTTTCTCTTTGTTCTTGGCAACTAAATGGTGTATTAAATTTCTTTGAGGTAAATCTTATGTTAGTTAAGAGTGAAATTTGGGATTTAGATTTCCATTAATGGACATTATTAATGCAAGTGAGTGTTTAGTTAAATTTTGAAGGTGTGTTTGGTTGTTAAGAAAGTGAAGGGATGGTTTGGAATCTCAAAAAGAGATTCAAGGTACCTTTATATATTTCATTTAATCTGGTTTTATTTGTGAATTTGATTTCATTTCTCTTTATAAAGGTTCTTAATATTTTGTTTATTCTTATTTTATTGTTCGGATCAAAGGAAACTCACTCAAAGATAAGAAAAGGTAAAATGTACATATTTATGTCTAATAAAATCATTATAAACTTTAATCCTTTTATGGATTTGTCATATTAGCATTCCCATTTGTTATAATATTAATTTATAATTATAAATTATTACAATTATATAAATTATATAAAAGTAATAGAAGTTAGTTAATTTCTAGGTTTATGTAGCTTCTTGTCACCATTTTGTTTTTAATACACCTTAACTTCTCTTTTTTGTTAGGGTGTTATATTAATAACTTAAATATTTTTCTTTAACTTTATTTAATAGTTAGTTAAAATTGTTATAAAAAATTTCTAAATTATTAAACTATTATTTTTCAAATATTAAACTAAATTTGATATAATGTATAAAATTATGGATAAAATTGTATATTAATATATTATTTAATTCAACAAATTATAAACAAATGATATTAAATACCTTAAATTATTTAAACTATTATAATCCATAAATAAACAAAAAGATGTAAATAACCATAGATGGCTCAATTGATTCCTTAGTGTAACAAATTTCAATTTTTTAACCTTAAAACCTAAACAAAACCTTAAAATTTGCTTTAGAGTCTTCACTCAACAAAACTTATTTTTTTTTTTACCCTAAATGAACTCTAAAAAGAAACAACAATTCATAAAATAACATCAAAACATTACAATAAATAGAAATTAATGAAAACTTAAACAAACTTACTATTTCTTTCTAAAAAAAAAAAACTTGTTAGAATAGATTATAAAAAGTTTTTGTAGTTCTTGGGGCTTGATCATTCAAAAAGGGTTTGAAGACAAAAAAAATGAAATTAAAATTGTGTTTTCTTTTTGTATGGTATATCTCTATATATATACGAGGATAAATTGGACTTTTCATGTTATATATCCTTTTTGATTAATAATGTTTAGTCAAATGATATTCTAAATAATTTATGAAATACAATGTATAAATATATTTTATTTATAAAATATAAAATAAATTTATCTCATTTATGGCACTAATATATATAATAGATGATTGACATCTATAACATCATATATATATATATATATATATATATATATATAATGATAAAAATTAGGAATATATACAATAATTGATATTAAATGAAAGATTCATTTTACAAATTTTTATAATTTTTGAAAACATAATGACGTGCAAATCATTAATGCCTTGTAATTTTCAAGTTATAACAACAAATAACACTCCTTCATAATTTATAAACCTCCCACATTTATTGAATAAATATTTAAAATCTTTTATTTTTAAAATTTCAAATTTTAACCATTAAAATATCTCTTAAAGAATAATAAATTATCTGCAATAGCCCGTAAGCATGGTGTGCTAAAATTCTTCACTTTTAAGTAAATTTTTCTAACTAAGTTTTCTGATTAAGTTGAACCAAAAATTTTTCTCTTTTAATATTTTTATTTTGTTCAATCAAATTTATTCACGTGAGATAAAAAAAAATTATTTATATACATGCCACAAGCTAATACAAAATCGACAGTCACATATGTATAATTACAACAGGGATTTCACACTATCATCGGAAATAGAAATTCAGTGTTGCAGAGTTTTATGACATTCATTTTACTTTTTCACTTTATGCCCCCTTCAAACACCTGAGCTAGTGGTGCTGTCATTTCCATTCCGCGACTCTGTCTTCTCATATTTCCTTCCCAACCTAATTTTTGGTTTTTTTTTTTTTTTCCACAAAGGAAGAAAAGTCAGCTTTTGCTTCAATCACAGATGGGTCCAAAATAACAGCATTGTTTAGTAAAATTCAAGCGGGCAATGAGGCCATTCTCACACAAGCTAATCGCTTACTAGTTCAATTTTGTGAAAGAAAATCATGGTGGAGAATAGTCACATCAAGTATACTAGTACTCAGTCTATTAATCTGGTGGAACACAACCAATCCCACAGGCAAATACTTCTAATTCGACCTGATAGGCTTTTTCTCTCGTCTTTTATACGATATGTGTGCACACACAAACTCTTTTTTTTTTTTTTTTTGTTTAAATAAGTTTACAATGTGATATGCGTATCAAAATTGATTCGTGGCCTAAGTCCTGACTTAGATGTTGAATTGGTGAGATAATTCCACGTACAAGTTGTCCAAATTGGCACGGCACCACACCAAAATCAACAGCAAGAAAGGCAAAAATGTAGGAGATAGGAGAGGATTTAAGTACCGAGGGCCATGTCAAAGCCACGGCTTTGGAGCTCCCGATATTCCTGACAAAGGGCACAGGCATCGCAACAGCAGTGGACCAAACAATCGTTACAAGGCCTTTCCTCTAACGTGTACTGCTGCCTTAATTTGGACCGATAGACGCACGAGTAGATACAAGCACATCCAGTGAAGCATGCGAGTATTGCATAAATTGCTCCGCCCGTAGTGCAAGCTGCAACAGAAAAACAGGAGTCACCACCATATGTCTTTTGACTCAAATGGGGAAAAAGGAAGGAAAAAATTAAAAAAAAAAAACAGGTTAGAAGAATTAAACTTTATTCCACTGAGTTAATAGTGGCGGCCATGGCAGAGACAGGAATTGCTGGCTGTGGGGACAAACAAAAATTTAAGTAGGAACAGACATGGCAAATAACAATAAAATGGAATCAAATTCTTATATATACTAACTTGTTGCTCCTTGATCAACGATCTCAGCGATCCGTCCAAAGGTGATGCATGGACACCAACATGTAAGGCAACCTGAAATTAACAGCAAATCTTAAGACCAACCCAAAAGAAAGGAGAAAGAGTAGATAGCACAAAGAAGATATTATCTGGTAAGAAAGGATGACATACAACTAGGAACATCAGAGAAGCAGCCACAGAGGCCAGAGGACCAAGCTCCTCTCTGTCCATGGTGGTACTGATTTGTAGTGCTCACAGGAACGCCTGTGGCTGCAGGCTGCTGGGATGTAGGTGGGTACGTCTCAGAAGCACCATGGAATATTGAATCTGATGGGTACATGGATGTTGAAGGAGATTTATATACAAGCAAAGCAATATCGATTATAATTGGACTTTTTTGTACAGTTTGAGTTAATTTACTGTTGGGTTCATATGTATATATATATGTACGAGGCCTGGCATCCGAGTGAATAAGTAGTTTTTTTTTTTTTGGTAATTTTCTAAATCAATTAGGATACTTTGTTTCTAACTATGTTTGGCCCAGTCTAATTAAACCTGCTTATACAACCTTTACATAGAAAGGAGGGAAAAAAAAAAAAAAACAAAGGAATGTTTTGGAAGATCTAGAAAAATTTTTGAGTGTACTTTAAAATGAATATAGAAAATTTAACAAAAAAAGGATATACAACTATTAATTCTGATTTTTTGAAACTTTTTGTTGTGAATTTGAATTTGAACAATATAAGAGGATGTTAAATAGCTAAAGGGTTAAAGCTGAAGAGAAAAATGGTGGTGTTGGTTATGGTTGGAGTGAAATATTAAATACACTTAACTATCATAAGTTGAATTAATATTTAAATGGTTAATTGTATTTTTATAATTAGTTAAAATTACATATTAAAAATTAATAGATTTAATAATTACAATTAGTAAGAGTAAATTTAAGTATAGTTGATAAGATTATTATAAAAATTATTTATATTAATTTTCATATAAAAAATTATTAAAATTTCAAAAAATAGGTATTATGTGTATTGTAAAAATATCTTATAAGTAACAAATTTTATATCATCACTAAATAAGCATTCAAATAATTATTAAAGTTATAATTAAAAAAATAAGAATAAACATATTTAAATTTTTATAACAAAAATTATATTTAATTCATATAAAAATTAATTACTAAAATCATATATATATATATATATATATTATATTAAAATAAATATTATAAATTAATTTATTAGAAAAATTAATAATTACTTCAATAATTTATACTAATTAAAGTCTTTTAAATTGATCAATTAAACAATTTTAAAATTTGAGTGGGATTAAGAGAAAATTTTGAACAGGTCAAGTCTTTTACTTTAATGTAATTATATAATTTTTTTTTTTTGTTTTTCAGTTTAAGAGTGGATCCGCCCATGGTAACGTAATTATCTAATTTTGGATGAGTAATATAAGAGTGGACTTGGTGGGTCAAGGGCGGCGGGGTTCTTAATTATTGTTGAGTGTGTTGGGGCACATTTGCATCAGCACATCGTCGATCTGGCAGTCAACGATTGGTTTTGGTCGCCGTTGCCCATAAGTCGTCTGTATTCTTCTGGAAACGATGGGGACGGGCAAGCAATGCCGTTCAAACATGTGTGGGCCGTTGGATCCGTTGATGGGGATCATTTTAGTGATGCTCAAAGTGAATTATTGTGAAACTTTGATAACATTTCATGGGTTTCTATTCACATTAAAAAAACATATCTTTAGCCTGGGAGCATCAGAATTTCCTCCCAACTGAGCAGAAGACCCCCAAATAGCTGACAATTATTAAAAAGAGGGAGAGAGATTTTTGTTTACCATCAATTTTAAATTTCATATTCTTCTTCATTAATTTAGCATTCAATTTGTTAATTAATTATATAAAAACTCTTAATTTTATTAATCTCAAACCTTATATATCAATTAACCAAAAATATAGAAATAATATAAACATTAAATCAAATTAATAACTCTAATATTATCTCTCAATTAATATGCTTCATGTTTATTACTTATATTAAATATTTTTACGATTATATAATAAATAAAAATATTTAAATTATTTTATATTAAATTATATATATTCTTAATTATATATTAAAATCATATCAAATAAAATTTAATTATTTAATTTTTAATTTATAATAAATCTAAATTGACTAAAAGTAAAATTTATAATACATCTTCTTATTGAAATAATCTCATCATTTAGCATATATGGATCCGATATTGTCTAATAAATTTTGTATGATATATACATTTCTACATCTCCAAAAGTTGATCTTATGACCAAAATTACCTTAACATATGAAAATAAATGGGCATACTTTGTAAGCCTTATGCATTAATCAAATATATTATAAAAAAATATTAACAGTCAAATTTCTGTAGATATACATATATGTATCTAAATATGAGAAAAATACAATCTTTTGTAGAGTAATATGTACCACATCAACCATTCCTTGTCATCCGTTATTTAAATTTAGGCTTGCATTTGAGACAAAGAAAGAAAATAAAACTATTTATACTCATGCAAATTTCTTGAGTAAAGATCCCTAACCAATCAAAACTCTTCAATTATTTGCAAAATTTACTGGTGAATTATCTAATACTTAAATTACAAAGAAGTATACTTTTCAAATTTGGTTAAATTAAATTGCATGTTTTGTTATGCAAATACAAAAAATTTAATATGAAATAAATGTGAATTTATATTGCATGATTATAATTATTAATAATACATTAAAAAATATAAATATATAATTAATAATTATAGTTGTATAATATGAGAATTTACATCATCTTAACATTTCCTTAAACTTAACCAAAAGAAAAGTGGGGTGGGGCAAATTGTTCGCAAAGTTCGTTAGAGAGTTGTATGTAAATTGACATTAGGAAAAAGGACATTGTCGTGTGTTTTGGGCATTAAGTAAAATATGATGCATAAGTTGGAACTTCTTAATTCAAAACATCGATCAAATTTAACCGATTTTATTTAACGTATTTTTTAAGTATCATTTGACAACTTCTATTATTATGGTAAATATTAAAATTCTTGAATATTTTTCTTTTAATTTTATAAAAATAGTCTCGTAATTAAAAAGAATTTGACATTACAAATTCTTAGATGGTATCAACAGTCTTTTACCGTGGCACTGTCATTTTATTAGGCAAAGCAGCAAGGGGGGGTCCGTAACATAGACATAGAACTGTAGGATTAAATGTGAACTATCTTGGTATTGATTGACTCACCAGTGCACCAGTGATTAATTTAAATGTGAACGCGTTGATTTTGTAAACTCCGCATGTGAGAGCCACAAAATTAACGTCCCCATATACATATACTTTTGGACATACTCCAATGAGTAAACATAACATTTTTATTTTATTATTTGTTACACTTATTTATTTTATTTTTATAAGTATAATAAATTTATTATTCTAAATTATATTTTTTTATTTAAATTTTTTCAATATTAAAATAAGTTAATTTATCTCAATTTTTAAAACAAAGTAAAAAAAAAAAGTGAAAAATGAAAAAATCATGGCATGGAAATTGGGTGCATTCCTTTCCCCTCTCCTACTCCTACCAATATTGTCTCATTCATGCATTTCAAGTGTCAATCCCAACTTCCTCCGTTCAAACTCTCTCATCTATCTCTCTTTCTCCCTAACAAATCACTCAGAATTGCTTTGAGCTAATCGTCATTTTGGTAATCTTTCCTTCATTGGGTTACCCATTCCTCTTCTTGTAATCTGCTGGGAAAATAAAACCAATGATTCTAAACATGTATGATGAGTCAGGATGCTTTGTTTCCCACACCATTGCTGAAGGTTCATACGAAGATGAGCTCTTCCAGCAGAGTGCTTTACCACCCTCATCTCCGCCGCTCGTGACTGCTGGCAGCACCTCAAACTGCCACAACAACAATAACAACTTCGATGATCATCTCAAGCTGTCTGCTGATGAGCTGTCTTTCCAGCTCCAGAATCAGCTGGCCTTCAATGCCGTCCATTTGATGCAAGATTCACCCAATAACTGGGACCCCAAGTTCCAGGAGATGAACGGCGGCGGCAGTCATCAGAACTTGAGTCTTTCTTCCTTGCAAGAAACGACGCCATGTCTGCCAATGCCTGAGCTTCTCAATCTTTTACAGCTGCCCGGATGCCCTGCCTCCTCTCTGCTTCCGAACTCCTCTATGTCGTTCGCAAACCCGACCCGGAAGGCTGCTCTAGGCTTGGTGGGAGACATTGCTGTGGCGGATTCAATGTCGTCGCCATCCGTTCTCTATGACCCAATCCTGCACTTGAACCTCCCACCGCAACCTCCTTCTTTCAATGACTTATTTCAGTCTCTCCAGCCCCATGGGCTTGCCAGCTGCTTGCCTGGCTCGAGAGGCGGTTCGGGGTTGTTTTCCGGGGGAATTGAAGAGCATAGAGAGAGCAGCGTGGGTGGCATTTATCAAGATGGGGACTTGGGTCAGCCGTTTGATAATGGGGTCTTGGAGTTCTCGAGGGATATGGCTTGTGCCGGTAAAAGGAGGAACGGCTCAAAGGTCACAAAGCATTTTGTCACTGAGCACCAGAGGAGAAAGCACATGAATGACAAATACCTTGACTTGAGGAGTTTGATTCCTAACCCAACCAAGGTTTTTCTTTTTTTTTTTTTTTTTTTGGTACTTGCTAATTCAATTCCTTAATGGACTGTTTGCTGTTCAATTTAATTTCAAGGATTTTCTAATTTGAATACCAAATTTGAGGGAAAAAAAACAAAATTAAGCGATAATCGATTATGTAAAATGTAAAATTATGTGTTTGTTTCATATAAAATAAGTGAGTAAACACATAAATCTATTTAATTTCCTTGTCATGTGTTATTTTCCGACTTCTGTTTTCTTGTGTGCATGTGCCATGGTCCCAATGGGAAAGACTGATAGAGCATCAATTGTGAGAGAAGCTATTGACTACATAAAAGAGCTAATTAGGACTGTTAATGAGCTCAAATTACTGGTGGAGAAAAAGAGATACAATAGAGAGAGGAGCAAGAGGCGAAAGAAGGAGGAAGATACCGTGGCAGCGGATGTTGAGAGCTCTATTAATTATATGGACCCTCCTAGTGACCCAAATCAGTCTTATGTTAATGGATCCTTGAGGAGTTCTTGGCTTCAGAGGAAGTCTAAGGATACTGAGGTGGATGTCCGCATTGTTGAAGATGATGTTACCATCAAGCTAGTTCAGAGAAAGAAGATCAATTGCTTGCTTTATGTGTCCAGGGTCCTTGATGAGCTTCAGTTGGACCTCCACCATATTGCTGGCGGCCACATCGGTGATCATTATAGTTTTTTTTTCAATACCAAGGTATAATTCCCTAGTTTCCTATTTTATGTAACTTAAAAAATGGTGGGTTTTGATGGGAATTAATGTATATGTTTTCAAATGTTGCAGATATATGATGGTTCTTGTGTCTATGCCAGTGCCATAGCCAATAAGCTGATTGAAGTTGTTGATGCGCGATATTTGAATGCTCCATCTAATAGTTGTTATTAGCAGGAGAGTTTCTATGGCAATATATATTTTATGTTTTCTTTTTTCTCCTATAAAAATGCTAACATATAAGGAGTGAACTATTTTAAGTAGTTTGACTTATTTTGGCCCTTGGCTGTATTTAGCCATCAGTTTGATGGACGCTTTCTAGCATCTTTATTACTCTGTTTGTAAATACATTGGGGTTGAGTAAGTATCCAATATGTTTGTAGACCCATGGTGTTTGAAGTTATATATCTAGTGTTGTTGTTTGGTCCATCATTTTGATTTTACTTTTTATGACTATTATGGGGTCTCCCTGTTTTTATTTTTGGCGTGTTCTCCTTGTTGATATCTCATTGTTTATTATTGCTAAACTAGGTTTATCCGTTAAGATTGCACCAGTTTATTTAATTGCTTGAGCCCATTTACATGTATGGTAATGGCAAATTGAATTGTACTTCACAGAGGAGTACATGTTTATGAAATTTAAATTCACAATAATAGAGTGGAATAGAATTCATGGACTTATAGAATACTGTTATCTTCTGTAATGTAAGGTAGATCAAATAGAGGTTCGAATAGACAAAAAACCAAAAAATGTAATATTGATAGTTCAGAGTTAGTTTGGTATCAATTTAATGGCGCGGACTGGACTAGCCTCGAGTTAAAAATTTAATACTTAAGCCCAATTCTAGCTTAGGCTATTGCAGTGCAAAAAGAGGGTCCTACATTGACTACAAACCTGGCCCATCACAATTAAGAATAAAAACCATGTATATACAATAGATAGGAACCCACATCTATGAGGCTTATTTTTGCTAGAGTTTCTTCATGCTTGAAATACTTGGGCTGATGTGTAAAATTTTCTTGGCTAAGTTGTAATCAAATTTTGAAACCCATGACAAACTAGTGAATGAACCCTCCGCTAATCCATAAATCCCATCTTCTCATACAACAAATTTGAACTCTGACATCACCAATTAAAAACCCCAATTTTAAATAATAATGTGACAAGACATTATTATAATTGCTTAGTAAGACTCAACTTAAGTAGTATTAATTATAAGTGAGGAGATTTATGAAGATACCAATACATAGAGAGCTCTTCGTGATTTATTGAGTATTTAATAAGAGTTAATAATATGTTTTAAAGTTAAAAAAATGAAAGAAGTATTTTGTAGGTTGATTAAAGATATTTAAATTAAGAAAACTAATTCAAATTTAAAAGGTTAGAAAATATATCTTAATACATGTTAATATTTTATTAAGTTATATGTTAAAAAGTATAGTTAGTATTACAAAATTTTTTAATTCTTTTTCATAATAATAATTTGAAATTATTTATTTATTAATATAATTAAAAATTTTGTTTAATTTATTATGACTTTTCAATTTTATTGATTACAATCTCAAGTTTTATATGCGGCATGATTTCCAATATGCCATGACACTGCTCTTCGAATTTTTATTTATAACGGCACATATGCATGCTTATGATCTATTTGATTTTTATGTATTTGGTTAAACACAGTGCTAGTGGCTGGTCGTATGCCTGCATAAATAGAGGAAACAAAAAGAACCACACGGCACCATCTAGTGAGAAAAGAGCCTTTAACTAGCCTATAACACGCGACGATGGGGTGAAAGAATGATTTACGTGATAAATGATCAAGGCAACGACGCTATTTTGGCCTTTTTAAGAAATATTGATGCTTTCATGCATTTTGTTAATTTTGGCCCATGAAATCGGTTTACAGATTTCCACTTCATTTTTTGTTTCGGTCATTTATACGGTCAACTAATGGTTCAAACAACCTCTAAATAAATGATATTTAAATCCCTAAATTAATTAATGTATTCAAACCCCACCCCCCCCCAAAAAAAACACCTAAAAACTCTTAGAAATCACAATCGAATCTACCAATACAAAAATACTCAATTTTTTTAACCCTAAAACCTAAAGGAAAACCTAAGAAAATGCATCGCAACACTGAAAATTATTTAATTCAGCAAACCCTAAACAAATGATATGAAATACCTTAAAATAAATTAAACTATTACAATCCAAAATTTTTTTAAAAAAATGTAAAGAACCCTACATGCCTCGATCGATCCCCCTAGTGCAAAAACGACCCCAATTTTTTTAACCTTTAATTTAAACGAAACCCTAAAAAAATGCATCCGAATTCTCTCAACAAGACACATTCTTATTTAACTTTAATTGAACCCTAAAGAAAACAACTCTTTAGAAAACAATAGCAAAACATCACAATAAATATAAATTAATGAGAACTTGAACTAACTTACAATTTCTTAAAAAAAAAAAAAAGCTTTTGAGACATATTAAAGAGAGTTTTATGGTTTTTTTTGTTGAATCGCTCAAAAGAGAATTTAAAAATAAGAAAAAATAAAATTAGAGTTTTGTTTTGCATGCCATATATATTAGTCTTTTGTACTTTTCATCCGTTTTGACTAATAGTGTTTAGTTGTAAGATATTTTCATTAATTTATAAAATTATGAGACGTGAGTGTAAATATATCTTATTTATAAGATATAAAATGTAATTTATCCTATTTTAGTTCTAGTATGTATAATAAACACGGTTGAATTTAAATTTTTTAGATGAAATTGAAAGTATTAAAAAATTTTGTTAATCATAACATTATATATATAAAGATAAAAATTAAGAATGCATATAAAAATTGATATGAAATGAAAGGTTCCATTCAATAACTCTTTATTACTTTTGAAAACTTAATGTTGTTAAGTTCATTGGGCAAATTATTAGTGCTTTGTAATTTCCAAGTTAGAACAACAAGTAACAGTCCTCCCTAATCAATAAACCTCTTTCTTTCGTCGAATAAATATATATGATATTTTGTTAAAAAAAATTTCAAATTTTAACCATTAAAATATCCCTTAAAGGATAGTAAATTATTTGCAATTGCTTGGGATATCAAAATATTTACTTTCAAGTAAATCTTTCTAACTTAGTTTTTCGACTAAATTGCACCAAAAAACTTTTTTTTAAGTATTTTTATTTTACTCAATGAAATTTTTTCATGTAAAATAAAATATTATTCATATAAATTAATCTAAACATTAAGTCGAGGAAAACATTATTATTTGTAAATTATTATACAACATATAGATGAAGTATACATGGCACAGGCAAATACAACATTGAAAATAACTTGTGCATAATCACGACAAGGACGTCACACTATCACCGGAAATAGAAATTAAATTTTGCGGAGTTTTACAGCATTCATTTTACTTGTTCACTTCATGCCGCCTCCAAGTACCTGAACTGGTGGTGCTGTCATTTCCATTCCGCGACTCTGCCTTTCCATATTTCCTTCCCAGCCTAATTTTTTTTTTTTCACAAGGGAATAAAAGTCAGCTTTTGAGTCTTACTACATGCCAAAAGTTTTTCATCAATCACAGATGGGTCAAAAATAACAGCGATGTTTAGTAAAATTCAAGCGGGCAATGATGCCATGTTCACACTTGCTAGTCGCTTACAAGTTGGTCAATTTTGTGAAAGAAAATCATGGTAGAGAATAGTCGCATCAAGTATACAAGTACTCAGTCTATTAAGCCGGTGGAACACAACCGATACCACACGTAAATATTTCTAACTCTATCTAACAGGTTTTTTCTTTCTTGACTTTTATAAGATATGTGTGCACACACAAACTCTCTCTCTCTCTCTTTTTGTTTAAATAAGTTTACAATGTGATATGCATATCAATATTGATTAGTGTCCGGAGTCTTGACCCACTAACTTAGGTGTTGAATTGGTGAGATAATTCCGTGTGACAGTGTTCCAAATTGGCTTTGGAGGAGGATTTAAGTACAAAATCAACAGCAAGAAAGGCAAAAATGTAGGAGAGGATTTAAGTACCGAGGGCCATGTCAAAGCCACGGCTTTGGAGCTCCCGATATTCCTGACAAAGGGCACAGGCATCGCAACAGAAGTGGACCAAACAATCGTTACAAGGCCTTTCCTCTAACGTGTACTGCTGCCTTAATTTGGTGCGATAGACGCAAGAGTAGATACCAGCACATCCAGTGACGCATGCAAGTATTGCATAAAATGCTCCGCCCATAGTGCAAGCTACAACAGAAAAACAGAGTCCCCACCATGACTCAAATGGGGAAAAAAGGAAGAAAAAAAAAAAACAAAAACAGGTTTGAAGAATTAAACTTTATTCCACTGAGTTTATTCCTGGCCATGGCAGAGCCAGCAATTGCTGGCTGTGGGGGCAAACAGAAATTTAAGTGGATGTCAAATAAAAATTATAGTAGGAACAAACATGGCAAATAACAATAAAATGGAATCAAATTCTTTTATATACTAACTATTTTTTCCTTGATCAACGATCTCAGCGATCCGTCCAAAGGTGATGCATGGACACCAACATGTAAGGCAACCTGAAATTAACAGCAAATCTTACGACCAACCCAAAAGAAAGGAGGAAAATGTATATAACACAAAGAAGATATTTATCTGGCACGAAAGGATGACATACAACTAGGAACATCAGAGAAGCAGTCACAAAGGCCAGAGGACCAAGCTCCTCTCTGTCCATGATGGTACTGATTTGTGGTGCTCACAGGAACGGCAGTGGCTGCAGGCTGCTGGGATGCCGGTGGGTACGTCTCAGAGGCACCTTGAGATCTTGAATCTGATGGGTTCATGATTGTTGAAGGAGATGTATGTACAAGCAAAGCAATATCAATTATAATTGGAATTTTTTTTATGGTTTGAGTTAATTTGGTGTCGGGTTTATATGCATTTATATGTATGAGGCCTGGCATGCGAGTGATTAAGTAGTTTTTTTTTTGGTGGTAATTTTGTAAGTCAATTAGAATACTTAGTTTCTATCTATATTTGACCCAGTCTAATTAAGTTTGCTCATACTTCTACGCAGAAACCAGGGGAAAAATCAAAGGAATGTTTTGCAAAACTTAGAAAATTTTCAAGAGTATAGATTAAAATGAATATAAAAAATAAAAAATATACAACTATCAATTCTGACTTAGAATTTTCTATTGTGAATTTGAATTTGAACAATATAATAAGATGTTAAAGAGCTAAAGGGCTAAAGTTGAAGAGAAAAATGGCGGTGTTGGTCATAGCTGAGGTGGTACGTTGGATACTTACTTGCCAAGAAAAGTAAAGTACAACTAACATTTAAATTGTTAATTGTATTTTTGTAATTTTTATAATTAATTAAAATTATATATTAAAAATTAACAAATTCAAGAATTATATTTAGTGAGAGTAAGTTTAAGTATAATTGATAAAATTATTAATATTAATTTTTATATAAAAAATTATTAAAGTTATAAAAAATAGGTATTATGTATATTATAGAAATTTTATATAAGTAAGAAATTTTATGTCATGACCAAAAAAGTATTCAAATAATTATTAAAGTTATAATTAAAAAGAAAAAAAATATGTAAATTTTGTGTAATACAAATTATATTTAATTAAAAATTAATTACTAAAATTATATATATATATATATATATATAAAATAATTTTAATAATTTATACTAAATAAAATTTTTTATCTGATCAATTAAGTAATTTTAAAATTTGTTTGAAATTAAGAGATAATTTCGAATAGAGACAACTTTTTACTTTAATGTAATTATATGATATTTTTTTATAAGTTTAAGCATGGATCCACCAATAGTAACGTAATTATCTAATTTTGGTTGAAAAATATATGAGGGTGGATGACATTTTTTGCTACTATGATAATATACAGCTCATTGACGTACCTTTGTTTTGCCATAAATGGCTAATAAGTTCATAACATGCTCCAAAATTCACCCCACAAGTATCCAAAACCTTGTTACTTATTTTTCATCCTTCCAAATTCTCATTTTGGCACATGGCCAACTCACTATCCTTCAAATGGGACAAAATGGATAAGGTCAAACAGACAATGAGAAATTTTTAATGCAGGAGAAAAAAAAAAAAAGATTAGCTAAATTTTGTTAGGGTGTGATTGGCCCGGGCCTCTCGAGAGAAGAATCTGTGTCCGCCCATGGCGCCCAGAAGCCAGAAGCTGGAAGCAGAGAAAAAGAGGACAAAAAAATGTAAAGAGAGACATAGGCAAAATCGTCAGAAGCGGCGTCGGTGGCGCCGCCCTACGCCTTGCATTTGTCAAAGGAATGAAGTACATGTCGTCTGCGTAAGCCTTGAATTAGTGAATTAGACTTGTCTCGAAATCTTAAAAAAGGAAGACAAAAAATGGACCACTCATAAAACCAGTTACAAGACTAGTTTACTGTTAAAAGGGTAGACTAACCTGGTCATGAGCCGGTTGGTGAACTGGTTTGATACTCGATACGTGGCTCTTTAAATTTGACCAAACCGACCATGTTTGTTTGTTGTCGGCTTATTTAGGAATTTTTTTTTTAATTTTTAGAGTTAGAGTTATTATTTAATTTTATAAATAAATTTGAATTTATTGTTAAAAAAGAATAAATCATTGGTGAAAAAAATTGAGAATTTTTCTTTTTGTTTTTTTCATTGAAGTTTGTGAACTTATTAAGATTTTTAACTTGTATTTTAACCTAACTTATTATTTCTAAATTTTTTTTTCTATAATTTGATATCTATATCATTATTTATACTTTTAATTTATATGTTTTTGAACATTAAGTCTAAATTTATATTTTAAATTCATATTCTTTTGAATATTAGATCAACGTTTTACTTTTATTAAACTTAATTTAACTTTTTTAAGATTTTAGAATTTTTATTTTACTTATAAATTTCATTTTATTTTTTGGGGTTCATATTAATTGGTATCAGAAATTTATAATTTGAATCATACTTATTTATTTAAATTTAAGTTTTTCTCTTGTTTTTCTTCTTGGCCACCTTTTACAACCTTTTATTTTTGGAATCCACTAAACCTTAGTTTATCTTTTGCTATTTTTAAATTCATGCAAAAAAAAAAAAACCAAGAAAACAAAATCAAAACAAAGAAAGAAACAAAAAGAAAACAAAAAAAAGTGGAAGGAAAAATTCACTTTGACACAATAACTTAATAATTTGGTCAAATTAGTTACAATAACGATCTGGCCCTCTAGCTTGAATCTACTTCCATAATTTATTTTCTTATTCTATCATCCAAGTATTTGTTTCTTTTGAATTTACTTCCTTAAATTTATTTTCCTTAATATCTTTTTTTTATTTTTTAAGTTTTTATTTTTCCATTAGGTCAATTTTGTTCTATTTATTTTATTTTATAAGTTAGTTCACTTTAGATTAATTAGTTCGCTTAAGATTAATCTTTTTCATTTATCTTCTTTAGTTTTTTAAAGAACTGAAAAGGGAAGTTAAGAGTGGTAAAAGGTAAGAGTGTGACTCATTATAAGAAAAACTACCAAAGAGAAGCAAACATAAGGGTTGAGTAACAATAATTGAGAGAAATAAGTAGAAGAGTGTGTGTGTGAGGTTCTTTCTAAAGTTCGTGGTAAAGGTTAGCAATATGACTTTAAAAGATGAGGGAGTGAGCGAGGGAGGCAAAGAGGATAATTTGTTCAAACCCTAAGCTATACAACAATAATTTAAGCGTATAAATATTATTTTTGGTGAGATGAGAGATCAGATATAGAGGCAAGATGTTATAATAACTGATTTGCAAATGGGACAGACATGAGAATCTCTTAATACAGAAAAGCAGGAGAGGCATAATCATCATGATGACTATAATGATGATGAAGATGATAATACTAATTTTGTTGATCCAACTACTTTGATTAAAATCGTTGATAATAAAAATGGTTAGAGAGATTTTAGGAGATGAGACACCTATAACCTCGATTTAGGTAGTATTAAAATAAAAATTCCTTCATTTTAAAGGGAAAACAATCTTGAAACCTATGTAAAATGAGAGAAGGTTAAGTTGGTCTTTAATTGTCATAACTACTCTAAAAAGAAAATGGTAAAATTAGCTACTATACTATTATTTGGTGGGATCAACTTGTTTTGACTAGGAAAATGAATCATGAGAGGCTTATTGATGCATGAAAAGAGATGAAGGTTATCATGAGGAGAAGGTTCATTTTTTGATATAAAGATTTGTATAAAAGACTACAAAGGTTCACTCAAGGTATCTAAAGTGTGAAGTATTGTCACAAAAAGATGAAAATTGTCAAGATTTAGGTTAATGTTGAGGAGGATGGAGAAGCAATTATAGCTCGATTCTTACAAAGGCTTACTTAAGACATTACTAACGTGGTTAAATTACAACATTACATAAAATTAGAGGACTTGGTGCACATGGTGATGATAGTTGAAAAGCAACTAAAATATAAGAAGTTTACATGATTTGGATAGAATTTAGGTTTCACTTTATCCTTAAAGCCTAATTGGAGTAAAAGGTAGGAGAAGACTGATTACAGTCCTAAGGCTAAAGCTTACAAGAGTAAAAAAGTGAGTTTTAGCTAAGAGAAATGTAATTCTTATTTCCAACATAGTAAAAATAGATATTTTAAATATCTTAAGTATTTTTGATGGGGATATATTGCATTTTAGTGTCCAAATAAACTTACCATAGTGTTACAAGGTAATGATAATATTAAGACAAAAAATGAATCTGATAATGACTCTATGCCACTATTAGAGGATGAAAGAGAAGTATTAAGTTGAGAAAGATGTGTTAATTGCTAGACAAGTATTGAGTGCATAAGCCGAGGAAGCTGATAAAGTGCAAAGAGATAATATTTCTCATACACAGTGTCGTATTAAAGACAAAGTATATAATATGATCATTAATGAAAGTAGTTGTACAAGTGTAGTTAACATTGATTTAATTGAAAGATTTAATTTACCTATCATGAAGTATTTTAAGGCATATAAGTTTTAATGGTTAAATGAATGTGAGGAAGTTAAGGTAAATAAGTAAGTATTATTATTATTTATTATTAAGAGGTATACAAATGAGGTCTTACCTTATGTAGTACCCATACATATTGAGCATATATTATTGGGAAGACCATGACAATATGATTAATGAATAATGTATGATGAGTTTAAGAATAGTTATTATTTTGTAATAAATGATAAACCTATTACTTTTGTACCTTTAACACCTTGACAAGTTTATAAAACTCAATTAAAGATTTAAAAAAAAGAGTGAGAGAAAAAATAGGAATTAAGGTTGAGAGGAGAAGAGAGAAATAAAAAGTAAAGAAAAAAGATGAAATTAAGAAAAAAGGAGGAAAAGGTAAGAAAGAAAATTTGAGAGTTTGTGTGTAAAAGAGAGTGATGTTAAGAGAATTTTCTATTCAAAATAGTTTATAATTGTATTTTTGTACAAAAAGACTTATTTTAACACTAATAAACTTAATGTCTAGTTAGTTACTAACAATAAATCAACATACTTTGGAAGCTTCTTGAAAAAGTCAATATAAAAGCCTTTACTCTATTCCATAACACATAAAGACCCCAAGTAATTATAATTGAATCTCTCAATACAAAAATCCTTTATTTTTTTAACCCTAAAACCTAAAAGAAACTTTAAAAAATGCATCACAATGCTAAGAAATAAAAAAACACATAAAGACCCTTAATAATCACAATTGAACCTCCCAATACAAAAATCCTTCATTTCTTAACTCTAAAACCTAAAAGAGCCCTTAAAATATGCATCATAACACTAAAAATTATATAAGGGTTAATATAAAATTTTATTTGCAATTTTACACACTAAATCAAATCTAACCTGACCTTTAAAACATAACAATTTAGTAATTTAGGAGTTGTTTTATAATAATTTTAATTGATTGTTAAATCAAGTAAATATAAAATATATAAGTTGCTAATGTGTCACACTGACAAAGAAGAGAAGTTGAAGTGTATTGAGGACAAAATAATGACAAAGAGCCACATAAGTTTAGACATTAATTAACTTTTTTACTGTCATATAACTTATATAATTGCAATAATTTATAATTATAAATTATACATTTCATACAAACCTAAACATTGTTAGTGTCAGTGAGTGATTTGAGTGAATTTTGAAGGTCTGTTTGACTGCCTAGAAAGCGAGAGAAAGTTTGAAATCTTAAAGAGAGATTTGGTTAGGTTTTAAACTATTATTATTATTATTATTATTATTATTATTATTATTATTATTAACAATTCTTATGAAACCTTTCTCCATCGCAACCTAAAACACCAATTGGTATTAGAAAACACTAACTTCGGGAGGTAAAAGATTGCAACACCTTGGTAGAAAGTGAAAAAAAAAAAAAAGGGAGACAATCAAATCAAAGTTGCAATTTCATTAGGGCAATTTAACAAACAAATGTCTTTCTGATATTTAATGGAGTAGCCAGTTTAACAATTTACAGTGGTGCATGTGTAAGAGAAGAAGGTCTCATAGTCATTAGCTATCGTTAGATTTGCCATTAATTTCTATCTTCGAAGCTTGGTTACTTGTTTGTTTGGTTTTGAGTGAGTTGAATTACATTTTTAGAATAAACATTGAGGAATTTACCCCCAATGTCTTTGAGTACCTAAAAGCAAATGATGTTGGCATTAAAGGAATTGAGTAATTTCATAAGAGAACCAAATTGTGAGATTTTTTACCTTAGGCTATTAGCATTGTTGTCAGAATTTTCATTCTTACTCTCCTACTTGTCCAAAGGTCTTGCCTTCACCTCTTCCCTAAAATTGCACAAAAAGAAAAATGAAAACCCACAACTGGTATCTATCGGGTGTGCTAATGTGGAATGTTACATAATAACATTGTTTTTAGGAAGCTCTTACGATGTCATTTATGATAAGATGAGTATTGATTGAATAACCAAATGCTAAGCATAATACAATAAAAGAAAGAAATTATGAAAGTGACGGAAAGTTTGAATTTAAATTCTTAATATTTTCTCTTTTTTCTTTTGGCAACTAAATGGTGTATTAAATTTCTTTAAGGTAAATCTTATGTTAGTTAGGAGTGAAATTTGGGATTTAGATTTTTATTAATGGACATTATTAGTGTAAGTGTTTGGTTAAATTTTGAAGGTGTGTTTGGTTGTTAAGAAAGTGTGAGAAGGTTTGGAATCTTAAAAGGAGATTCAAAGTACTTGTATAAATTTCATTTAATTTGGTTTTATTTATGAATTTAAGTTCATTTCTCTTTCTAAAGGTTCTTAATGTTTTGTGTATTCTTGTTTTATTATTTGGATAGAAAGAAACTCACTCAAAGATAAGAAAGAGTGAAATGTACATATCTACCTCTAATAAAATCATTATAAACTTGAATTCTTTTATGAATTTGTCATATTAGCATTCTCATTTGCTATAATATTGATTTATAATTATAAAATATTACAATTATATAAATGTAATAGAAGTTAATTAATATCTAGGTTTATACGGCTTCCTATCACCATTTTATTTTTAATATACCTTAACTTCTCTTTTTTATTAGGATGTTATATTAATAACTTAAACGTTTTTCTTTAACTTTATTTAATAGTTTGGCTAAAATTGTTATAAAAAATTTCTAAATTACTAAATTATTACTTTTCAAACGTTAAACTAGATTTGATATAATGTATTGAGTCAGCTTTTGCTTCAATCACATATGGGTCCAAAATAACAGCATTGTTTAGTAAAATTCAAGCGGGCAATGAGGCCATTTTCACACAAGCTAATCGCTTACAAGTTCAATTTTGTGAAAGAAAATCATGGTGTAGAATAGTCACATCAAGTATACAATTACTCAATCTATTAATCTGGTGGAACACAACCAATCCCAAAGGCAATACTTCTAACTCGACCTGATAGGCTTTTTCTCTCGTCTTTTATACGATATGCGTGCACACAAAAACTCTTTTTTTTTTTTTTTTTGTTTAAATAAGTTTACAATGATATACATATCAAAATTGATTCGTGTCCCTAAGTCCTGACTTAGATTTTGAATTGTGAGATGATTCCATGTAACAGTTGTCCAAATTGGTACGGTACCGCACACCAAAATCAACGGCAAGAAAGGCAAAAAAGTAGGAGAGGACTGGAGTACCGAGGGCCATGTCAAAGCCACAGCTTTGGAGCTCCCGATATTCCTGACAAAGGGCACAGAGCTCGCAACAGCAGTGGACCAAAAAATCGTTACAAGGCCCGTAATAGTCATAGAAAGTAAAATCAAAATAAGGGATCAAACAAATACACTAAATATATAGTATCAAACACCATGGGTCCATAAACATATTGGATACTTGCTGAACACCAATGTATCGACAAACAAAACAATATGTTAGCATTTATATAAAAGAAAAAAGAAAACAAAAGATATATATATATATAGATAGAAACTCTTCTGCTAATAATAGCTGTTAAAGGGAACAGATGCATATTGTGTATCAACAACTTCAATTAGCTTGTTGGCTATTGCACTGGCATAGACACAAGAGCCATCATATATCTGCAACAGTCAGAAACATATACATTAATTCCCTTCAAAACCCACCATTTTTCAGTTACATAAAATTGGAAACCCGAGAATTATACCTTGGTATTGAAAAAGAAACTATAGTGATCACCAATGTGGCCGCTAGCGACATGGTGGAGATCCAAGTGAAGCTCATCTAGGACCTTGGACGCATAAAGCAAGCAATTGATCTTCTTTCTCTGAACCAGTTTGATGGTAACATCATCTTCAACAATACGAACATCCACCTCAATATCCTGAGACTTCCTTTGAAGCCAAGAACTCCTCGAAGATCCATTAACATAAAACTGATTTAGATCACCATGAGGGTCCATATAATTAATAAAGCTCTCAACATCCCCTCTTACGGTATATTCCTACTTCATTTGCCTCTTGATCCTCTCTCTATTGTATCTCTCTTTCTCCACCTGTGATTTGAGCTCATTAACAGTCCTAATTAACTCTTTTATGTAGTCAATAGCTTCTCTCACAATTGATGTTCTATCAGTCTTTCTCATTGGAACCATGGCATATGCACACAAGAAAACAAGATTTGGAAAGTAACACATGGCAATCAAATTAAGTTGATTTATATGTCGACTCACTTGTTTTATATATAACAAACACTTAATTTTATATTTCATATAATTGAGTCTCGCTTAATTTGTTTTTCTACCTCACATTTGGTATTCAAATTAGAAAATTCCTGAAATTAAATTGAACAGCAAACAATCCATTAAGGAATTGAATTAGGAAGTGCCAAAAAAAAAAAAAAGAAAAAAACCTTGGTTAGGTTAGGAACCAAACTCCTCAAGTCTTGGTATTTGTCATTCATGTGCTTTCTCCTCTGGTGCTCAGTGACAAAATGCTTTTTGACCTTCGAACCTTTTCCTCTTTTTACCAGCACAAGCCATGTCCCACGAGAACTCCAAGACCCCATTATCAAACGGCTGACCCAAGTCCCCATCTTGATAAATGCCACCCACGCTGCTCTCTCTATGCTCTTCAATTCCCCCGGAAAACAACCCCGAACCGCCTCTCGAGCCAGGCAAGCAGCTGGCAAGCCCATGGGACTGGAGAGACTGAAATAAGTCTTTGAAAGGAGGTTGCGGTGGGAGGTTCAAGTGCTGGAGTGGGTCATAGAGAACGGATGGCGACGACATTGATTCCGCCGCCGCAATGTCTGCCACCAAGCCTAGAGCGGCCTTCTGGGTCGGGTTTGCGAACGGAATAGAGGAATTCAGAAGCAGAGAGGAGGCAGGGCATCCGGGCAGCTGGAAAAGATTGAGAAGCTCAGCCATTGGCAGACATGGCGTCGTTTCTTGCAAGGATGTCACACTCAGGGAGACTAGCACAGTTTTTGATCTCTTTAAAAATTTAATGTAGTCTTGTAGATCATTCATCTTATATGTTCATGCCTCCACCCCTTCAAACACCTGTGTTGGTAGATCCACAATTTCTGTTCCGTGACTTTGTCTTTCTATATTTCCCTCCCACCCCAAAAGATTTTTCCCACAGAGGATTTGGTGCCTAACTTTTCAAGAAGTCGTATTATTTAAGGTGAGTTCAATAGTATGCCTTTTTAGTAAAATTCAGGTTACAATTATGGCAGTTCTTGGCCAATAATGGATCGACTTATATATATTGGTTTAACTTAAATAGTTTTTTGGTGATTAGTGAAAGATAATATTGTTAATCATAAAACAAACAATTATAAGAGGATGCCTATATTTAAAGTTGTCAGCAATCAAAAATTAAAATAATTTTTTTTGATTAATTACCTTTGATTGCAACTCACACTCGAGACCTAAAACACTAAAAAAAAATTCATTATCATTGAACCAAAATTTAGTAGTATTTGATCCGTTAGCTGGACTATCGAGTTTCATGTAATAATTGCTAGAATTTGTACCTCCTACATAATTTATTGGTATCTTTTAAGCATAGTCCATATGAAATTGTGATAATTTAAGACAAATGAAGTTTGAATGCCAATCTCTTGTAAGGAAATTGCTCTAGTTACCAATCAAACTAGTCTACCTGATTACTTGTTTTATAATTTATATTGCCACTATTGGCATAAAGCTTTATGTTAAATAAATTATAAATAAGATTTTCTTTTGTAATTTGATTATCAAAGTGCCTAATTTAGAATTAAGGAACTAAGGTTCGATGTGTGCACCATATAATAATATTTTATTATAATTTGATTTAAAATTAATTGTAGCTAATGAGCTACAAGAGGTTTTTCCTTGCAAATCAAAAGCTAAAAATTGAATTGTTTACAAATTGTATTTCAAATCTAATTTAAATTTTATTTTTGTGTGAAAGACATGCACAACAAGCAACATTTTTGCAAGAAATTCTCCATACTATCAATTCTTTACAATTACATATTTCTATTTTCAGGTTTACTAAGAACTTTTTATATTATCAAAGACTTGAAACTTTTCATTGTTGGTAAGAATTAACCTTAAATGCCTAGTTGCCCTAGAACTTTCTCTAACCACTTTTTCACCATTGGTATTACTTTACCCACTCAACTAATTACTTTTGCATGGCTCTTATACAATCTAGCTATAAGTTTGATTATAATATACTTTAAGAGGGGGAGTATAGGCTTGTTTTTAAACTTTCTTATCTAATGGTTGAATGACTTAATCATATTGTTTGTATTATTGTTAGTTTTTACATCCATGCCAAACAACTATTTATAACATTGATGTTAAAAAATGACTCTTAGATATTTCCTAGGTGGATCACTTTTTGCAACATTGCTTATATTTATTATGACCTTCTAATGATGGATAAAATAAAATGATTTACAAGCTTGCTAAAACAAGCATCTTGACTTAAATGATGGTCATTGTTTTCTAATGTGTTTAACATATGTTTTGTGAACTGCTTCTGGAAAATGCTTCTCAACTACATTATGATGCTTTAGTCATACAAATAACACAACCATACTTATTATATGTACATGTTAAAGGCATTGAATTAGATCCATTCAACAAAGACAATAAACGTGTTACATTTTATCTATTTAACAAAAATTTCAAAGGCTTTCATTCCATTTCATTTCCAATCATGCGTGTAAAAAGTCTAAGAAAAAAAATCATAACTTTTATTTCTTTCCTTTTCAACTATGGCATATATAATGGGAAATATCTATTTATTTCCATCTACAGACACAACTACAAATAAGACTAGCTGTAAAGCCATCCCTACAAGTTTTTAAATAGAATATCCTTTGGAACATTGGTCGGGATATATTTTTTGGGTTAGCCTTTGGTTCATAACCAAACTTCATTATTAACCCATAGTTAGTTGCTAACAATAAATCAATATACATTGGAAGCATTTTAAAAGAGTCAATATGGAAGTCTTGAATCTATTCCATAGCACATAAAGACCCTTAGTAATCATAATCAAATCTCTCAATACAAAAATCCTTCATTTTTTTACCTTAAAACCTAAAAGAACCCTTAAAAAATACAAAACACATAAAGACCTCTAAGAATCATAATTGAATCTCCCAATACAAAAATTCTTCATTTTTTTCACCTTATAACCTAAAGGAAACCTTTAAAAAAAAATGCATTACAACACTAAAATTTTTTTAAGAGTTAATATAAAATTTTATCCACAATTGTGCACTACATTAAATCTAACCTGACCATTAAAAAGTAACAATTTAATAATTTAGAAATTTTTTAATAATAAATTTAGCCAATCCTTAAATCAAGTTACTAGAAAATATTTAAGTTGTTTATGTATTGCATTAACAAACAAGAGAAGTTGAGGTGTATTAAAGAAAAAAATAGTGACAAATAGCCACATAAGTCCAAACATTTATTAACTTTTCTTGCTTTCATATAACTTATATAATTATAATAATTTATAATTATAAATTATACATGTCACATAAGACCAAACATTTAAGAAAGTAAGGGAAAGTTTGAAATTTTAAAGAGATATTTGGTTAGATTTCAAATTATTATTATTAATAATGCTTGTGAAACCTTCCTTCATCACAATTAGTAGCACCAATTTGGTACTAGAAAACACCAACTTTAGGAAGTAAAAGGTTGCAACACCTTAACAGAAAGTAAAAAAAAAAAAAAGGAGATAATCAAATCGTAGCTACAATTTCATTGGGGAGATTTAACAACAAATGTCTTTCTAGTAATTATTAGACTAACCAGTTTGACTTTTTACAATGGTGTAGGTGTAGGAGAAAAAGGACTTGTAGTCGTCAACCATCGTTAGAACTACTGTTAATTCTTATCTTCAAAACTTAGTCTCTTGTTTGTTTGAGTGAGTTGAATCACATTGTTAGAATAAGAATTAAGAAATCTGTCCCTAATGTCTTTGAGCACCTAAAAACATATGATGTTGGCATAAAAAGAATTAAATAAATTAAGAAGAGAGCCAAACTATGAGATGTTTTGCCTCGGGCCATTAAAATTGTCTACTACAATCTTCATTCTTACTCTTATACCTACTTGATGGTCTTACATTTGCCTTTTCCTAGAAATTGCACAAAAAGAAAAATGAAAACCCACAATCGGTATCCATTGTATGTGCTAGTATGGAATGCTACATAAGAGCATTGTTTTCAAGAAGCTCTTACAATATCATTTGTGATAAGATGATTATTGATTGGATAACCAAACATTGAGTACTGTATAATAAGATAAATAAATTATAAAAGCGAGGGAAAGTTTGAAACCATTTACCATTTGTTTAATTGTCAAGCATCTAAGTTCTTGACGTTTTCTCTTTTTTCTTGGCAACTAGATGGTGTATTAAATTTCTTTGAAGTAGATTTTATATTAGTTAAGAGTGAAATTTTAGATTTAGATTTACGTTAGTGGACATTGTTAGTGTAAGTGAGTGTTTGGTTAAATGTTGAAAGTGTGTTTGGTTAATGAGAAAGTGAAGGCAAGTTTGAAATCTTAAAAATAAATTCAAGATACTTGCATAGATTTCATTTAATTGGGTTCAATTTGTAGATTGGATCTCACTTATCTTTAAAAAGTTTCTTAATATTTTATGTATTCTTATTTTGTTGTTTGGATCAAAGGAAACTTACTTAAAGATAAGAAAAAGTGAAATGTACATATCTATGTCTAATAAAACCATTGTAAACTTTAATTCTTTTATGGGCTTGTCATATTAGTATTTTCATTTGTTATAATATTAATTTATAATTATAAGTTATTTAAATTATATAAAAGTAAATGAAGTTAATTAATGTCTAGGTTTATATGGTTTCTTATCACCAATTTGTCTTTAATACACCTTAACTTCTCTTTATTGTTAAGTTGTTATATTAATAACTTAAACATTTTTTTTTGTTAACTTCATTTAACAATTAGTTAAAATTGATATAAAAAATCCCTAAATTACTAAATTATTACTTTTCAAACATCAAATTAGATTTGATATAATTCATAAAATTGTGGATAAAATTGTACATTAATCTATTATTCAATTCAACAAACCTTAAACAAATGATATTAAATACCTTAAATTAATTAAACTATTATAATTTATAAATAAAAAATTAACCCTAAATGACTCGATTTATTCTCCAGTGTAAGAAATCCCAATTTTTTAATATTACAACCTAAACGAAGTCCTAAAAACTACATTAGAGCCCTCACTTAAAACAACTCATTCTTTTTTTTATCTTTTATTTTTACCTTAAATGAACTCTAAAAAGAAACAACATTTCAAAAAGACCATCAAAACATCACAATAAATAGAAATTAATAAAAACTTGAATAAACTTATAATTTCTTTCAAAAAAAGAGTTGTTAGAACAAATTATAAAGAGTTTTTGTGATTTTTGTCGCTTGATCACTCAAATAAGGTTTGGAGATCAGAGAAAATGAAATTAAGATAGTGCTTTCTCTTTACATGATATATCTCTATATATGTGAGGGTAAATTGGTCTTTTCATACTTTACATTCATTTTCATTAATAGTATTTAGTCAAAAGATCTTCTAAATAATTTATAAAATATCTTCAATAAATGTATCTTATTTATAAAATATAAAATATAATTTATCCCATTT